>JARJDQ010021788.1:0-25416 GCA_030264215.1 Geostiba sp. GC000077
CGAATCTCCAAGTCTCGACTCACGGCATACGTACATTTAACGGGTGGGAATAGAACAGAGCATGAGGCGAACGTCGATTACCTGCAAGTTATGCGGTGTCGGTTTTGAGCCCAAGTATTTGAACTCGACGCCGGGAAAGTCTACGACTAGAAGTCTACGACAAAAACATCCCCTAATTTTGGCCGGCAGTACAATATGTACCATATATATCACAAGTTGATTACAAAGAAGTTATTTTAAGTATTATGCGCATATGGACAGTTTACGATGCACATTTTGTGCATATTGTTGAGTTTCGGATTTTAATAAAATATCGCATAAAATTCTTTGGAAAAGCTATTTGATGTTCACTGTTCACATGCCGCTCATGGCTTTGTGCGCACAAGTGAAAAAGCGCGCGCGCAATATTTTTATTTCTTTGCTCTTGTGCAATTTTATGGCGGATAATGTAGCACATCCACGCGCAACAAACGGGCTGTAAAAGATTTTATGCACTCGCCGCCAAAAACACGCGCAACACATTCCTAATTACACGCCGCCGCCGTAACGTTTTTTACGCGCATGATTTACGTTTTATTCGGAAATTTCCACACTCAGCGCCCTCCCCCTTCCCCCTTAGACTCAGAGGGAGGGGTGTGTTTTCATTATGCTCTCGCTGACATCACAACAGCGGCATCATAATTACGCTCCCGGTTGAATAATGCAAGTCACTTTAATTGACATGACGAAAACCCATTGCCCCGGCGCCTTCACCATTTTTATACGCACTATACACTTATACAACATGCGAGAATATTTTTATGGCATGTGCTAAACACGGTCTCTCGCCATCAAATTTGAAGTTTTGTCTTTGCCGGAGTTTCGGCTTAGTTTCATGTACTTCATTCAAGTCCTTCCTGTTGTTGTTTGCTGGAGGGATGTTTTCGGTGGCAAGTTAAGTTTTCTGTGATTCTGTGATTCGGCAATGTAGCGAGGCTCGGCGATGTAATTCCCAGCGAGTTTTACTTCCTTCGCGCGTACATTTGAGCCCTTCCCGCGTACGAACATGTCAAACGTTTGCGCGGCTAAAGATCTTGTCTGGGGTGCGCTGCGCGCTGCAATTTCGAGTTGTGCTCTTGCTAAAGTTAAATCTTGCGAATCATGTTTTCCCACCCTTCTACACCCGCCACAACGCCCGCGTCAAAGGACTTTTCCTCCCCTTTCTGCCAAGCCTAACGCAATTCATTCCGCAAGTCTTATTGTATTCTCTGTTTCGTTGCAGGTGAGTAGAATTTACTAAAATTATCAAAACATTGAACAAAGCAGGACACAGGAGAAATTCCCTCGAGTGTCTAATTAAATTAATTTCGTATAGTTTCCTATTGACATGGCTGGCGGGGAGGATTGAAGGAACTCGGCTCGTAAATAATTAGCGCATTTTGCGCACTTGACGCGAATTCAGTGCAGCAAAAAAAAAGCGAAACTAAGCGGAACTGCACTAAACTGCAAGTTTGAAAAACTCGCCCCTTCCACTCCGGCGGCTGAGCTCAGCTTTGCTCCACAGCTCGTAAAATAAATACTACTGCTTAATGTTTAAGTGGATAACTAAATTATAAAGTTACGCCCGTGTTTTTACGCTGCGGACACAAGCACCCACGATGAAATTAAATTTTAATTTGATCACTCTTTTGATACACTTGCAAACTGCACGGCGCGCGGCGGAAATTATTTTAAAAACATTCTCGAACATGCTGCATGCAGTTTTACGCCAGCCCATGGAAAATAAATAAATACGACATGGTGTAAATTTGGTTGCCTACATTCGTGCTGCTGTATGCAACGGTTTGCAACGGCAGCATCATAAAATACGAAACGTCAAGATTGTGCTGGGTGGCAGCAAACCGGAAAGATATAAAATTGACATTGGGCACTTTTGTGTGAGCTTTGCATCGAACACACATTTGCACATTAATCAATTATGTAATTATGTAATTACAGTTGCCTATCTCTTGCCATTGAGCCCCATTAAGACTTGCTCTTGTTGCGATCCTGCTGTGCTTTGGCATTTCGGGTATTTCATAATAATCCTGCCTGCAGTGTGTTGTGCATTTCCGCGCAGTTAATTGAAATCATCAAGCTGTACCGAGTACAGGCGGCAGATAGTGTGGGCTGCTATGAGAATGGAAGGGCGGGGGGGAGGAGCAGCGGGGGTCTAAACGGTTGGAAAATCGAGGAGCGCAAGACTCGGAAGTAACCAACCCTGAAGGCATGCTACGCGCGCATGTGAAGCTGCTCGACCTAGCCGCAGGTTTATATCCAGATAAATTATGCCACAATGATCAAGCCTGTGTAGCATGTTTAGCGCGGCGGGCTGCGACCGGGTGGTTGGGGGGGGGTTTAGCGGTTGGGATGCAGGACTAGCATCAGCAGATGGCTCGTGGTTTAATGAGCGATTAATTTTCAGAATTAAGATGTTCTTCAACAAGCAATTTGTTAGTTTTGCCAAGTAAGAACTTATTCTGGGGACGTTCGGACGTATCGGGACCTCACGTTGGGCGCCAGATGTAAGAAAAGCAAAGGTTATGGGCCCGGGGGATTGGCGGTTTTTTTACGGTTGTTGCTTATGACCCTGTATGGGGTTTTATTGGCTTGTTTGCCTCATCGCGTCGTTGATTTTAAGATTTCTGCCGGCGGTGGCGCTTTGTCGTTGGAAAAATTGATTACCGCCCGTGTACTGATTGCCAAGCGGGTTGAAATTCGCATCTGCCGTCGACGGAAGTAAATTTTCGGCTTTATTTCCAATATGAGGCGCCCGGACGCGATCGGAATATTTTTGGCAAGGTTAACCAACCACCCAGGCCAAAGCAGCGCCTCCACCATCTTCCATAATCTATATAATGCTCGCGTACTACATTCGTTATATTGTTCTCACCCTCCCGAATTTCAGGATTACACTCACCACACTAAACATGTGAACATATTTTTCTTGTTTCTTCATTTCGTCGGCTTTTCTTACATTTACTCACATTCACATCGACATCTACATGGAAAACGTTTCCCATTTTTTGCGCTCTCCTCCTTCCTTGCTTTGTTTTTTTTGCGCAGTTTCGCGTCAAAGTAATGAGTTTGTGTTACATGCGCCGACATAAAATATATTGCTTTCATGAGTGAAACGCCTCAATTACATTTTGACAGCGGGGAAAAGCGAAATGTGCAATATCTAAGTCATATCTAAATTCAGCAAAGTGCGAAGCGACGAAGCGAAATTATCCTGCTGTGATTTGCTGTCTTTTTTTTTGGGAGGACGTTTCGCGTGACGCACACGTATGGGTAGACAGTCTGTTGGCGCCATTAAAAATTGGCAAAACGAACATGGCGAGAGAAAAATCTCCAGCGACGTATTCATTGTCACGAAACGCTCGCCGCGCCGCTGAAATCCAGGAATTCAGATATTTCCACTAGTTCAACATCATCCAACATTTTCTATGCATTCTGTCGTTTGCTAACAGAGTCGGGAGGAGTATTAATTTCATCCTTACTCAACTCACAATGCGTGTCCTTTTTTTGCTCCTCCATTTGGGACATTAAACTCGAACGACTGTAAAAAAATATAGAAAATAGGAATTGCGCAAATATATTCTTTTATGATCGTATTTTTAGTCCTTGCAGTACAACTTGCTTACTTAAAATATGCACTACACATTAAATTTCGAATTTCAGTAACTGATGTATAAACTATAATAGGGTTTGCATTTTTTAGTTGATTGATGGTATCTTTTTCACACTAAAAATCTAGAAAAATCTGAGCATTCAAAATGCGATTTTTCTTGCCCGGCGCCTCCACGAACATTTTCATTTTACGGACGTGTTTTTGGTGATACATTTGTTAATTACGTAGTGAATTTGTTAACATTTTGTACATGCAATAGCATCGATGAAAAGGGCATGAAATTTGCCAACTTACCACGATGAAAATTTTATATCACAATTATGTATGTTTATGAGTTATTGCTCATTAAAAATCACAAATTATTATTTTTTAAATAAATTTTTATTTCTTGCCAATGAACGGTATGTATTTGATTGTTGTTGCATCTTATATACACTGTAAAATATATAAACTTAGAGGAAACTCTCTCGCTCTTTCCAATGATGCTATTTTCATAATTGTGGTTGATAAAAATAACGATATCGTCCCCATATAAGAACATTTTAGACACTAAATTCGATATAGAATAATGTCTCGATTTCGTACTCCGCACCTTTGACAGACAATTCATGTTTGTGGAGGCGCCAGGAGTAACTTTGCATACTTTGATTATTCTAGACTTTTAGTACGTCAAAAAAATAAAAAATGCATCTAGGTGAGAATTAGTTCCGACAAACACTTATTTTTTGCTTATATCTCCTGAAGTTGTGCAGTTCATAATGGCATCAGGATTTTTACAGATTATCCTTGCATTTTTCCGATGCGTCGCATTTTGCTTTTTCTTTTGCAACGGTACAAGTTGATCCTGGTTCTGGTCGTGGTCCCCATTTATAACTTCGGCGCTTTTCTTATTTTCCTTCCCATTCATGCGCCTTTTTTTCGTGCGCGCACTATTTTCGAGCGATATGAAAAGCAAGCAAGAAAGTTTTTCACGTTTTTCCACGTCGTGAATTCCTCCACGCTGGCGCGCCAGTTTGAGTGTCTAAAGTCGAAAGGAAAGTCCAAAGTACAGAGTCCCACCCTAGTAATTTCAATATGAAATTTTCTCTCGCCTCGCACTTTGCGCGCCATTTTGCGCCGTTCGGTGCAAACTCAGGAACTCAGCCCTCAACTTTCTCGGAGATATTTCACCTCCTTACTGTGCGCATCGACAGCGAAATGAAAATTTTTAATAGTCGTCTAATTAGCGCGCGCGTTGCCAAAAACTAAATGAAGTCCGCACATTTTGCACCCTGAGGGAGTGCTTTCGAGCGATATGCCGACTGAACGTGAACTATTTACAACTTTGATGCGTAATTCTAGTTTCCTGATGAAGTGTCTTGCTCTCCAAGGGCTGCGGCGCTAATGCACAGTTCGTAAATTCTTAATTAATCATCCATCAAGCAGGACAAAAATATTCATACCTCCCTGACTCCACATCCCACATCAGCGTGACTCTTGGGCGGCTGGGCATGCGCTTGTAAAGGGTCGCGTTTCGAATTTAGTCTATAAATCATGAGTCGGAGCGCTCGTCAAGTCAAAATTGCGCATTAAACATTCACGTGTAATTGATGAGGCGAATGCTATGCATTGCACACACATATTTCGGGCAACTACACGCAAATGCCAACCCCAAAGTGCTGTCGCATGCATCTGAGTTGTAACCGAATGGAATGATATCCCAAAACGAGAGAGGAAAAGGCTAGTGGGCTTCAATCAGCTGGTGCCACTAATTAAATGGCGCACAATCACTTTTAGGCGCTTAGAATATAGACAGGGAGGGCTAATCAATAGGCACGCGAGCCGCGGAATTTAATCACATCCGAATTTGCGTGCACTACACAAATCTGAATGAAATTTTGGGTTTAGAAGTTTTTTTCTTGCTCGCTTCAAAAGTTTACGTTTGAGCTTTTCTCTAAGAAGCGGTTTTTTGCCATAATGGCAAAGTTCATCTCTTCATAAGTGGATTATATTTGGAAGGGAAAGTGATCGGCTTTCGGGGCGCATCTTTATAGTCAGATTTTGTGCCGAAGGGACAGCCTCAATCGCGACACGTCCCTCTCGTACGTCGAAATTTGCGCGCCCCTGCTCACCATCTTGGCAGCAGATCGATGAATGTAAATGCCCCAGCGGAATACCAAACTCTTCCAGCGGGCCAGCGCGAGCGACAGACACAAAAGAGTCACCGACGAAAATTCACTACACGATCGAGCCGGGCCGGGCGCAATCCCGGCGACTCCACCATCGTCCCAAGAAAACGCATTTGCTCTCCGTGTTGAAGCTCGACTTGGCATGTGTGTGAGTGCGGATGGTCGACACGATATTCTTCAACTTGTAACTTGCAGCTGACTCCGCACCAGTCAATTTTTTACTGTTTACTGTCTGCTGTGCGCTGGCATGCCAGGCCGAGATGGCAAACTTGCCGGCAAAAGGGGTGGCCAAGATTTGTGTGCTGTGCTCTGCTATGTGGTTTGGCTGCTTGTTGGTCGACGGCAAACAACAACGATTTGGATATTATGTACTTTCGCCTTGCTTCCCTCTGCAGTGCAAGGATAAGACGTTTAAAGTCAACCCACAGAGTGAAAACGCACACCAGCTGGGCTCTCTAGTGCCGACTAATAATTTAAGGCGCAAGTCATTAACATGCAGTGCTTGGCATCGAGGGAAAATAAATAAAATAACATTAATTTAAGTAATTGCGGGGCAACGCTAAAAGGATTTAGCACACAAACCACGACTCGGCGAATTCGATTAGAGCTTTCGGCGTCGGCTTTTCAATTTAACTTTCCATCATTTGTTGCAATTCCATTGCAACGCGCTGCTTCAATCTAAGAGTCAATCTAAGGAGTTTTCAACTTAAATTTATTGCGTCTAATCCGCGTGTCTTAATACTGGCGTCAGTGGCGTCCTTCTGAATGCAACATTAGTATATCGCAGAGGATTCACGGATTCAATCGATTAGAGCTCAATTTCGTTACGGAGGGGGCAATTGCATGTTCCCGGAAAACCAGGGGTAGTTTCGGTGCAGTAATCGATTCGCACATTGTTGCCAACTCCACTCGTCCGATGGGATTTATTCGTTTCGTCGAGTCTGGGCGCAGATTTATGCACAATTAAAACACATCGAGCGAAACCGAATCTTTGCGAACACACACCCACACTCAGGGATCATACTGGCTGGCTGCGGGGGGAGGGTGGCAATCTGGACCGAGGACCAAGGGCCATTTATTCTTGGCTTGCGTGAGCGTGTGGTTCGAGCGTGACGTGAGCGTGAGAGTGTGGTTTGAGCGTGAGCGTATTACCGGCCGATTACTGACCTCGGTTTAGCATTTCAAATTCGCTCCATAGCCACATGACCATATGACCAGATGCCCAGGACCACCACAAAATAGCAGGTTAAACTCCAAACTCGACCAGGAAGTTTAATCCCATTTTAAGTTAATTGCTTTAATGTCTTGATTTATGACAACTTTGGCGGTTGTTTTATTGTGTTGTAATGGTGATCCATGACTGTGGCTTTAATACTAGTACCAAGTAGTAAAGCACCCAAAGGGTCAGAGTGTTATTCTTTATCGGCTCTTTAACGGAAGAGGCTGCTCTTTGGCAGGCATGGGCTCTTTGCATTTCGGTCAGAGAGTTGCGGCTTTACGAAGACTCTCTTCGCTCCTATCTCTTCTTCACTGTATGTTCGCTCTTTATGGGGGGAGGGGAGGGGTGTAACTACCACCCTTGATGTTTGCAACTCATACAACTCCTATTGGACTGTGCGGAGGGGGTCGCTCCGTAAGTGGAGTCCTGGAGTCCGACCTCGACGAGTAAGTTACAGACTCCCAGCGTATCCGTTCAGTTTCCCGCCTCTTTTCAAGCGTCGTGCGGAGAAGCATATACATTTCCAACTCCCCGAGTTTGCCTAGTTTCAGAGATAGACTCCCGTACTAGTGCACTAGTTCCGCGGGTCAACCCTCGGCCCTAGAAAACCCGTTCAACCCACCGAGATGGAAAGATACTGTAGTTGTAACTGTAGCCCCGTCGGGGTTGGGAAGTTGAAGTTGAAGTTGCGCCGGGGCGGTTGAAATACAAGACGAGGAAACGTTTTGAATTTTTATTTGCTGCCGGTCCGGAAGCAAACAACTAGAATGGGAAGCGAACCAACCAACCAACCAACCACCGTGACCTTCTAAGGTCATTCCCAATGTTTGTTACTGCCATAGATACTTTTGTAGTGGACAGTAGAAGTAGATGTCTAGACGGCAACGTTGATTAGATGGTGGTTTTGAATTTCGATTACCCATCGGCTTGTATTCTTCGATTTGGGTGTCGTCAACTGCGACCCTAACCGTCGATTAATTACTCCGTGTTCCGGAACGACGTCGTCGCCGACGCGACGACTCGATGAGTTTGAGATGTGGATTGCGGTTATTGCGGTCGGGTATCTCCCCTCTCCCTTATCGTCCCACACACCTTCCCCTCAAAAGCACTCACGCTTGTGGGCGGGGGCGACATCTGTTACACTTTGCCAGAATGCAGGATCCAGGGGTCCATTTTTTTGCGCGAATATTAAACGAGTTTCTTTGTTACGGCAGGCGTAATTAAATAAACATTTTTGGTCCTTCGAGTCGGGGCTTCATTGTTTTTGTGATAATTTGCAACTTTACGACTTTACATGTGCAGGATGTGTGGATGGCTATAGCACGCAGAAGGGATGCATTTAAAGAAGCCGAAATTGGCAAAGTTTTCCACTCCATGAGCGCCGCATACGATATTAATATATCGCTCGGGTATAAATTGCGAGTATAAACACGCGGGCGGAAACTCGTTGGTTTTGTCAGCTCTCCACCACACCGCTGCCATTCCGCACAGTAGGGGGGGGTTGCCCGATGCGCGGCGCGCTTCCGTTCGCCATTACCGAAACTCGAAAATTTCCGACCTCGACGAGCCGAGGCGTGCGCGCGCCGGAAAATCAAGTTTTCAATATCGCAATTACCCCTCGGGTATATCCGACGCTGCGCCATCCCGAGAACGGGATCGTAACGTAAAATTATACTATTCGCCCCCAACGCCCCCAAAATTCAACTCCACCCTGGAGACCTGAGACCAAGCGCTTCCCCCCCACTACACTCCTGACCTGCCAGACTCCTCGGCTCCCGCGGGGACGCTAACATAACAATTCCATCATCTTATCAGTACTAATCATATACCTACCTACCTATATGATGAAAAATACCGTTTTATACCTTTGCGCATTCTACTCTGCTATACAGTGTGTTCTGGAATCGAGGAATGTCCCCTTGAACTTTTATCGTGTTATCGGCGATGGGGTGCTCGTTTTTTAGCGCCATGATCCCCTCGATTTGCCATTTTTACGTGGCGCAGCCCGGATTCAATTTTCCACCCGCGGCTGATATCTGTTATTACTCCCAGCTCTCGTGTGTGCTCGCCCAAAAGGCCAATCGTCACAATCGCACGCCGTTCAATGGCAGTCATATCAGCACGCCCCTTTTTTCACTCGACTTGCATCCCCAATCGCAACCCCCACGATATCTTGCATCTACATAAACGAGACTTGAATAAAGTTGCGAAAAATTATACAAATAATCATAAGCACAAACTTTATGGGCTTCATAGGCATTGAGAAGCGGAACATTTACATTTTTAATGTAATTTTTAACATTTTGACATTTTGACGTATTAATCTAGAAATTGGTTACGTTTCTGCGTGTCAATGTTTCGAAGAAGTTTTTGGGACGTTGATACTTGACTTAATTAAAAAACTTTGCTTAATTGGGGTTATTTATCATTAAAGCTTTGCTGCCTTTAGCAGTGGACGCTTTGAAACGGGTTGGGGTGTAGGAATTTGGAAATTGTAACTTTTTAATTCAAAATCTTGCGACATCAGGGGGTTGATTTGTCCTTGCTACCCCATGTGTCGCATTACGCATGCATATTCAATTCCCCTTCCGGCTGAGATTCACACTGAGATTCAAATAGTTTAAGGGCGAGCATGAATGTCGCATGTAGATAATAGCTGCTTGAGGTAGTGGGTGGAGGCGCCGGGCGCACATATAAAACGGGATCATCCCGTCTGACGCTCTGACGGCGCGGGTGCTTCAAAGTGTCACTGTGCACATGCTCAAATCTCCTTATCGATTATTGAAATACCCACGACCGAACGAAGCCCTGATCCCTCTCCAACACCCACGACCCACCAAAACATAGAGGTATATCAAAGGAGTGGCGTAAACACGAATTTATGTTTCTTCCGGTGCTTTTAATGACAACACAAAACTTTTACGCGACAATGCGAAGCAAATGAAGAAGTTTTCTCCTTTTGTCGCCCGCTGCCGCTGGTCCGGCAACATTAAAGATGCGATGCGATGCGTCTTCATGAAATTTATCACTCGACTAAGCCGGGGCCCGCTCGCTGCCTGCGCAAACGTTTGTTTTCGCCACGCTGAATACTTTATAATTATAATTAAGTAAGCAAAGGTGTGCCTTCCACCCTCGGCGCCGTCCTCACTCGCGACGAGAATTTATTTCCGAGCGCCGCGAGCAAAGGGAATATGACGTGCGGCGTCGTCGTTACAAATGGACGCTATTAATTTTTCAAGAAAATTCGCCTGCACCGGGCAAAAAAAAAGCATGTCGCCCGACGCCTGAGTAAATTCACTTTGAGCCGCAACGGGGCGACGAGTTTGTTTTTAAAAACAAACTCGTCATTTCGCTGGAGTGTGGTGAATAATCACCCAAGAAGAGGAATTCTAGAGGTTAGGCATTTTGGAGAGGTTAGGCGCGGCGGCGGGAAACTTACTTCCTAATGTCTCACCGTAATAATATTTATAGTCCTTCGGTTTTCGTTGGGGCGGCGCTTTTTTCTGGACGTCATGAACTTTCGTTACATGCAGCCATGTGGACGCGGGAAAAAAATATCAGCGCGGACAGGATGATACAATGCGTGCGGCGTAACCCCTTGGAAATAAAGATTTATTTCTTATCTCGGCTGCCGCCGCCACCAGCCGGGCTGGGCAGCGGATGCGGTTTGAACCCGGCCCTCCGGGTTATGTAAATGGCGCGCAAATAAAAATAAAACAACAAAGGAGACAACAGCCGACACTGGGTGTATGTCGCGCTGTATTATATGCCAATGCATAACATCCAGAATATCCAGATACAGCAGGGAACGCAGGGAAAAGGAAACCTGACGCCGACGACATAAATTCTATTTTTACGTTTCTACACCGACAAAATTCAAACATGAGAATTTATTTTGTTTATTTCGTGTTGGTACACATGCAAGGGAAAAGTCTAAGGATGAAAAATGTTAACAACTTGGCGTTTGTGCTAAGTTTTGGAGAGTTTTAAACTTTCGTCTAAGATTGCACGTGTTAAACAACTGCGAAGCAAGAAATTTGCAAATTACATTGCGGCAAAAAACATGCATACACGCTGGGGGGGCTTGAACACACAAGGGCTAATAAATAAAAGTTTACTCCGGAGTGTTATAACTCCATATGCGCAAGATTTATAAATAATTCCGGGCGCTGTGAGAGCAACAGTCTGCGCCAGGAAGAATAAAAAACGCGCTGCGGAGCGGAAAACTGAAAATTTCGTCCTTCGTCCTTCGTCCTGCTGCTGCGCCACAAAAAGCGATGTCGCATGCAATTCTACGTCTGCGCTCACTTCGATTTCACGGCGATTAAAAATTCATCAACGCACATAAATCACAAGAATGTTGACATCTTCAACGTTACTTACATTTTGGTTAGGTTTGCTGAGGTTTGGTTAGGTTTGTGAGCGAAATGGTGTTTAATTAAATATGTAGTCATTAATTTATTACGCTCACGCGTCCTTCTCCTTGCGATAAAGACATTCCATGAACTAGAGTGCTAGGAAACCATGGAAATGTAGAAGCGGAAGGGCTGAAGGATGCATTCTCGTTTAATTTGAAGTACATACCTCCGGAGCTTTTATAAATGGTCCATTACTCAGATTACTAATTAAGTCGTCATATTTGAATCGCCGGGCGTCTCTCATCTCTCCTTTGCGATCTAAATTTCAAATGAAAAACGTGCCTCTTGATTAAATTATCTTGGGACGGAAAAATAATGAGGCTTTAGACTGTGCTTTCGACCAACAAGGAGCTTGTAATAAATATATTTAGTATTTAAATGTCCTTCGCTCGTCACGCTGAGAAATGATTGTGCGACGTGGAGAGGTGTAGCTGAGTGATGGACCAGCAATGGGCTGATGACCTCTCCCTCGTGGACAGCAGGATTTGGTCTGCTGCGTGAATGTTCGCCATTTGGATTTATATGTCTTATTGCGCCCGCCAATGCCGTTGCGGCATAGCGTTTTTATTCGCGGCACGTTTTTACTTAACACGTCGTTATTAACCCATTTGAGGAATGGTTTAATTGCGGGATTTCATCGCTCGGCGACGGCGTGTCCCACATCTGCCAATATATCAGATCAGCAATCGATGTTTGGTCGGCTGGTGGGGGTGGCAGGATGGCGGAAGGGGGTGAATGACGAAATTCGTGTGTGGCGCCTCCGCCAGAAGTTTTCAAACAACCCGACGATTAATGGCGATAAAATGGGGGATGTGCACGCACTGCGTACAAGAAGTTTGATCGTTCTCCCAGCCAGCGCTTTAATTGCCGCCCTGGACTGGGGAGTTATTGGAATTGCCGCCATTGCCGCCAATACCGCCAATTCAGGGACTGGGGAATTGGTGGAGCAAAACCAATAATGCTCAAAACTTGATTCATCGTAATCACAGCAATAACATTATCTTGATTTGAGATTGGGCAATAGCTGTTATTTTTTATTAAGGGTTGATTGATTGTCCTCCTTGTCCCCCCTTCGCGTTACAAGCGTGGTGAAAATCAGGTGCACTTTCGAAGACTTTCAAGAGTTCGGCTCTTCTTATTAGGAACAAGTCGTGTGCCGCTTCGCCGCCTTTTACCACCGCCGCATTGATGTGGGTCACGGGGTAATGCCTCCGACGCAGCACCCCTGCTCAGTGGCAGTGGTTTGGTGCGCGGCTCGAAGTTACACTCTCGGCGGCGGCGTAAGGGGAGTATAAATTGTGTAAATAGGAAAAGCGCAGCTACTTATAAAGGGGGGGCGGATAGGGGGTGCTTTATGTGGTGCTAGGTGCTACACGGCGCTTTTATTTGTACTCACTTTTAATGTATTTTCGCCCCTCGTTGCGCGTGCAAAGTGTATACCGACCGTCTTAACCTTAACATCCTCCCCCTCTTGCGCAACAACTTTTGAACTCTCGGCCGAAATGCTGAAAACTGAAAATTAACAACTTTTGCGTCCAATGTGCCCAATATTAACTAACATTGCTCTGCTTTTCTGTTTCAGGTGAGTGTCCGTTTCCTGCTCATTCATCATGCCCCTGCGAGGGATTGTCGGTAAGCGCCACCACGCACAAACTTTGCGAATTGTTTTGTCACCCGAAATCCGCGCCGAAATCGAAAAGTTTAAAATATGCCCTCGGATTTGAATCGGACGCCGTAAGCGATTCGGAATCGTCTGCGCGTGGAAAGTTTTATTGGAAATTTAAGAACGTCCGACGGTTCCCAGACGGCTCTCCGACGTCCATTATAACCGCAATCTTGCGTCTTGTGTCTCTGTTATTTTTTTCTTGCCCGGCTCCTCCGCCAGATTGGAGGCTTATTCTAAAATACGTTGCGGCATGCATTATTCAAAGTGCTGCGCCGCATGGATTCATGAATCTTTGAAGGGCATACTCGCCTGGCTTCCAGCCCTCACGCTCTGTCGCATACGCGAAAGGTAATTAAGTCGCGCGGAGTGAAAGGACCGCGCGCCACCTTGCTTAACGAGAATGCCGACTTTTGCGACACTCTTGCGACACTTTTACACCGGAAGTTTTATTGGCGGCACGTGCGAGGAACTATTTTAGATTATTGCTAGTCTGATGGGAGTTTTGCAATGCACCATCTACGTGCTCACAAACACATTTAAAATTTTAAAAGCTAAAAATAATTATCCTCGTTGACATTCATCAAAGAACTGTGTGTAAATGTTTGCAGTTTAATTTGAAATGCATTTTCCTGGATTTTCCAGGCATTAGAAAGTTACAATTTACGGCAAGTCACAAATCCCATGTGATTACAAACGACGCGCAAGGACTCGGCGAAACTCCGGCGCCCGGGAGTCCTGCAAGTCGAGTCGAGCGAAATAAACAAACTCGCGCTTGCGAAGAAAATCGAAAAGAGAGTGGAAAAATGCTCAAAGCTACAAGTTACGAGTGCAACTTGCGGCTGGCAATGGCACACATTTTATGAATAACAGCACTAAATTGCAAGGACGCCAAAACACAAAGAAACACAATCGCATCGCCATTTGTACAAAATACTAGCGCACTGGAACGACGCTCGTGTGTAAGACCCTATAGTCTTTAGACTAACAAGTTTAACATAATTTATTTTCCATCGTGGAGACAACGTAATCGTTTGTTTTACTCGAGGGGCAATTTTTATGTTTATTACCGGAGCAGGATGAAAAACTGAGAATACACTGGGAAAAGTGGAAAAGCATAAAACGCCCGGATCCGCGTAAAATATTTATAATATTTGTAATATAAAAATATCCATATTGGTTTTGCGTTGTTGTGAAGTAGCTAGCTACGTGTTTGCAGTTGGGGTGCGGATATTTTTTGAGAGGTGGATGTATCGAATGGTGCTGTGGGCCTGCCACCTGCCGCGAATGAGTTTCCACCGCCTCCACACTCCGATGTCGATTCGGGAATATGCGGCATATTCATTCTTCAGCGCGCAGCCGAAAAAATATCGTAAACGAAATGCAAACCCACATCAAGGCCGCAGCATAAAAAGCTCGCGCGTGTATATTTTATTCACCGCTGAAAAATGCTACACTCGGACCTAGAATACAAAAAAAAAAGTGTCTAAATAAAAAATGCCGCGCCGAAAAATGCAAACAGCTTGTGGCAAAAGTCAAAAATTTGATTTTTCCCTTCTTCCCCTGTAAATTGAAATCTTTGATTTATCACCCCCGGGGTGTTATCATCAAGTGGATAATAAAATATCCGCCCTGTCGGGGTGTTTTATTATATCCGTGTTTGTAATGCATGTACTTGTACAGGTCGAGCGTGAATGGTGGAGGCGCCGGGCTGAGTGTGCAACGATGCAACTGCGTCGCCCGGCGGCGCGAAATTTACAGTTTTATCTATCGCACACCTGGTTTGCTGACTCGGCTCGGCCGCTTGACTTGCCTTGACTTGGCGACTTGAAGTGCGCGTTTTAGCGGGATTTTGTTGCGCCCGCCTGAAATTTACGAGTGCCGTTTACGACCGGTGAATTTTATCGATAATTGAAATTGGGTCATCACGCTTTGAATATAATTGAATATATGAATGTTCGATGCGTTCGAAGGTATATAGATCTAGCTGGATATCTTTAGTTCTGCAAGCCCTGCGCGTAGTTTTTGCCATGAGCGAGCTTTTATGGCATCTCGGCATTTCTCACTTAACTATTGTTGGCCGCCGGTGGCGGCGGCCGATGAAAGAGCACGTCTTCCGGAATGGGGACGCGCGGCGCGATGAATACCCGAGGCCCTGATCTCGATGTCGTGGCCAAGACGCGTAGAGACAGGCGAGGAATGAGCCTGCGCCCCCGAGTCCTTTGCCCTACCCCCCACTCTCCGAAGATCGTCTCATCTACATTATAATTACGGTTTCGATTTACCTTTGCACTCCGGTCCTTTCATTTCCGCACGTGATCCTTTCACCTTCCCGCCCAGTCGGCGTGAAATTGACGAAACGACAAAAACGTCCTGTTTTTATTTAATTTTACCGCTGCAGTTCGTGGATATTCACATGGGTGATCTGGATTCGATCAAGCGGAAAATTTAATTCTCACTCGCGCCCGCAAGGTAGAAAAAAAGCCGCCACCCTCCCCCAAGGCTTGACTAATGCTCGAATTCTTGAATATTTCCGGCCCGGGCTGCCTGGGCGCGTGTGCCGAGCGTATGCCGCCGACTTATGGTTTTACCTCGCGCCTCTCCCTCACCCCTTCTGTAATCTCCCTCCGCTTCGAGGAGTTATTGTCGTCGGCGGCGGTGCGGCGCTCGGCAGCGCTAAGATGGCTGTTTTATGAGAATGCCATTCTGCACACGCCGCGACACGGGCGCGTAGATCAGCGTAAATTAATCATAATGAATGCGCCACCCACCCCCCAGCACACGAAACTTCCTAACGTATGCTCACATCTTAATTAGCACAGCTTTGGCGCCACGCATCACACGATGGGGCTGTGGGACTGATGCCAGTGCAGACTGTTGTCACCCTCTTTACCAACCCCCACCAACGATCAAGTGAGCAGCTCTCATATACCCTGGCAAACTCCTAAATGTAAGGGTCTACTAGAACAATTTCTTTGGTTATGATTTCTTTGGGGGTTGTTTTTATTGTTTGGGGGTTGGAGGGGGTAAGTTTGGTATTTGGTTAGCTCTTTCATTTGGCGCAGTCGGCGATAAACTGAAAGCAAACAGAATTGTGTGGCGGCTGGCGTGGCGGCGGGAAAGATCCTGCTGCGGGGGTGGCGGCACTGGCGATGCGACGCGGAACGCCGCTGTCGAACGGGCGGCTGCTGGAACACGGGAGTAGTATCTCGCCACACGCCGGAACGAGCTCTACGCCGTGCGCCCTGCGCCTCCACCATCATCACCATACGCACGTTTCGCGGGTAAAATTTCACGCCACAAATTGTGCCACTAAAAAAAGTTATGCAAACACATGGATTACAATTGGTGTATATTATAAATAAAAACTAAGTGCGAAAAAGAGGATTATCACTAAATTGGATTTATTAACAAAATGAGGGGTAAATGCAAAAACGCTTAACTTCACTTCTATGGCCAATGACAGTGTGCAGATACGAAAATAGTATAGTAAAAATCTACGTTTATAATAAATCGTGCTCCTGTTCCTGCTCCTGCTAGTTCATCGTAATCGCATTCGAATTGCGGTGTGATGATATCTTGGGCTGCCAGTAAATCATCCCTTAACTCCTTAGATATTCCACAAACCTACCCTGATGTTACAATTTTGCGCGCGTATATTGCCACATGGCACGATGGCACGACACTCAACGACTAATAATATGATTTGCTAGATCCACATTGATGTGAATACAAATCGCTGGTTCTGGTTGGCAGGCACATTGGGTAATATTTTACAGCGAAAGCGCCAAGTAAGGAAACTCATCGATATTGACTCCCAGCCATGCAGGATTACCATTTAGATAGCTTTGTTTAAATATTTAAACATGTGGAATTCACATGGATCAGTACTCACTACTCAGCAAACAAAAAAAAAAACAGCAAAGAACTTCTAATACTTCTAAAAAACAAACTTTGTTTTTGATACTTTTGTAGTTAGGGTTTGTGATATCAACATTAAAGTTATGATTTGCTGAATATGTTTAAATTTATGTTTCTGATATTATGTTGCAACTAGCATTTATGTTCATGGTAGTATTCACATATTCACACAGTTGCTAATTAATAAAGTTTGTCGAATGCAGTCGAAGCTACAGCTACGGACAGTGAAATTCAATTAATTAATTAATGCACTTGAACACTAGCAGCATCAACATACCCAGTTGTGCATTTGCGATTAGATTGCGAATTGGCATGGATTTTCTTGGTCGCGTTGCAAAGTTCAGCGAGAGGAGCTTAAAGATGTCAAGGGGTGGTTTTGGACGCGTATGATTTACGCGAGAACTACGCAGCGCCAGCGCATTAAAAAGGGGTTAAAACATATGCCGAACAATTGGCAAACAATACTTTATCAATAATTATTAAATACATATGTGTGTTGCTTTTGTACGCGGTTGGGATTTTTTTTAGCTCAACGCAAAACGCAACTTTAAGTCGACTTTAATGCAACTTTGTAAAATTTGCAAATTTTCCCCGAGCGCTAAAGTTTTGACATCCTCGCAAAAAAGAAGTGATGGAAGAAGAAGTTTGTGGCATGGCAACTCTTAGCGAACTAAAGTGTCGAAGCTAGTTTTACATTTTGACATTACATCTTGCGTCGCGTCGCGTCATCGCGTCCATCCTTCATTGTAGTAAAAACCGCGGCTCCAGATGCAGCCAGAGGGCATCCTCTCTACACCAAAGTGATAAAGTTTACATCCGGTTGTTTCAACGCGAAATTATCCCTATTTTAGCGAACGCCGCGGGAGCAAGTCTGTGCACCTTTACGTCAATCACCACATAAAAACACGCCCATTCAAAATATTCAAACTCGCGGCGAAACTCAATTAGACTTTGAAATTGCTTCATCCACACATTTCGCTGGCTGTGCAGACTTCAGGCTTACTTTTGCAGGGTGAAGTTTCGATGTGTGTGTGTGAGTGGGAAATTTTTGACTTTTTACCTTGTTCGGCGTTTCTTGAGGCAAACTGTGGTCCTCACGGAGGAGATAACATGGTATTAAACGACGAAGTCGGTTGTTGTAACCAAGCGTTGCTGGCAACGCAAGCTGTAACACTTTGATCTCCTAAACTCGCTACCGCTACGGGTGCGGTGGCGATGGTGGAGGCGCCGGGCTGAGCGCCGCGGACCTTAATGTGGTACATGCATATAATAATGAACCGCCGGCGTGCGCACAGGGCGCATTAACGCTTTGTTAAATTTTCATTTATTTAGCAGTTAATGTCGACAATAAACAGACGTTTTGTACATATACCCTTTTTTAAATTTCGCTTTTACGCTTTACTCACGATCATAATTTGGAATGAGGTAGCGGTAGCATTGGCGGTGTGGCGGTGAAATGTTACAAACGACTTGGGTAACGGTCAGTAAGTCTGCGCACGTTGACAGAGCGACAGTGACAAACGAAAAAATGTAATTTGTAATCAATTGCGGATTAAATGGACTTTCCTTGTTGGATCGGTCGCGCGGCGCATTCGTCAAGACGGCGCGGCGGCGAGACGTTGACTGTGATTGATTTCCCCAGGCCCTAATGTCTTTACAAGCCCGCTGGGAGCTCAACTGAGCGAATACATAAAATCACAAAAAAGCGCTTTTTAAAAACATGGATATAAAAATTATACAAATATTTTTCCAATCTTCTACAGCCCCAAATCTTATCCATCAGGAGCGGAAAAACGTTTTAAAATAAATTAAACCATCCCCTAAACGTATTCTTGAATGTTTTGTCGAAATATTTAGACACTTCATTTTTAGGCACTAAATCAAGTGGGCCTCACGTTGGGCGCCAATTGTGTAACACATTTCAATTTTCAATGGTGTATGGTGAAAACGAAATTGATCCATTTTGAGTGGAAAATTGTAACTATGATGACATCTGTTGGTGATAGATCACCTATACGAGTGATTAACGATTAGCGCTTATCGCCGATGGGCGATAACACGAATTCCAAACGCATGTGATTTCATGCCACACGCTGCGGGTTAAATATTGCCTCACGTGTTTCAATGTGGTTGGACACGTTTGGCGGTGGCGGAGCCTGCGGTTGCAGCGCGGGCCCGACCGATAAAAATCATCGAATCGAATTTAATTTCCGCCCCCTCCCCTCCTGTGGCTTCTAAACTGTGCGCTTTGCGGCCACAACTCTCACATAATGTTTTAATGTTAATGTTTCAACGCCGAAATTTGTACACGCCCTCTGACGTGCGCAAACTCCTGGAAATGTTGATTATTTACGCTTAATTGAACCCCATTAATATTTTAATTAATATCCTAGCTGCCTGGCACTACGTCAGTTTTTCATTAATCACAAGGCTTAACTTCGATTTAATCAGTTTTGTCTAAATGTCTACAACACTAGCATTACACAAATCAAAATCATACTCTTAGCTATTAGCTGTACTTTTCATCCCCATGAAGGGGAGGATTTAATCAAAATTATCGTTTAATCCAGTCTTTGGGTGCAAGTTACCTAAGTCGTTGTAATTAATATCGGTTTATAGGTAATTTCAGCCGCCGATGAGTAAAGGGAGCAAATCCTTGACTATCTCCTCCGGCTGCTCGCGCCTTCCAAGGTTTAATGCCATGTGAAATACGTGCATAATGTTGAAATAGGTGCTACGGGGCGGAATGCGGAAATAGGGATGTTCGTGGGAAATGTGGAACTACCCCAAGATAGCGACCTAAGCACAATGTGTTCGAATGCGCGGCGTGTGGGATGGCGGGATGAAGGGGGTGCAATTTTATCGGTAGATTTCAGCACTTCCATCCGGGGGCTATAAATTACGAGTACATTTTCCCCAGGCCACCCCCGGAACCCTTGTCAGACAAAAATGAAATCAATTATTTCTTCTTCTTTGCCTGGTTGGACAAAATCAACAATTTATGACTTGCGCTGAAAATCCTGCGTTTTTGAGTCGCAACTCAGTTGCCAAACGAAAATATCCAGTCCTGTATTTTCCTGTTGCTGGAAGCTGGGAGCTTGCAGTTTAATTAACGTTGAAATCGAAACGTGTGTGCTTTTTCCCTCGCTCGGCGTGTATTTAAACGCTCGGCAAGCCTGTAGCGCAGAGGGAACATGTTGTCGTCATTAAACGTCGCAGATGCACCACATATCGATAAAAGCTCCGCCGCTCTTGTTTTTCCTCTCGCCGAGGTTCAGGCCGACGCTCACATAGAATTCATAAACAAAGCCCATTTGGAGTAGTTGCAATTTTGTGTACACAGGAATATTCTCTTTGGCAACGCTTCGTTTTACCATTTTCCAAATTTTAGCAATCATCGGAAAAATCAGCGGAATTTTTTTCTCTTGCTACATGTGTTTGCATTTCGTTTTGCAAGTGGTTTCTTTTGGGATTCTTGGTTTTTTGATTGTTTGGATCGCTCGTAAATTTCCCCGCCGCCGTTTAATTGTGCCTCCCTGGGGCCCCGGAGCCTTTTGTACACGCCATTTTCAGCAACTTTATAACGACCCCCGAAGTCGGGGCAGGGCGCACACACCGAATGAACGAATGTATAAATTTTCTATGAGATTTATTGTGCGAAGCGCGCGGTTGTTTGTCCTGGCTGCCTCCTTAAAAGCTCGAACACAACGGTCGCAGTTCCTCAGCGTCGTGAATTCTTGGTTTTTGCTACCTCGAGGGAACTCTCACGTGTAAATTGTGTCGAGAAAGTTTAATTCATTGGCTTTGGTAATTTTTACGTTTTTTTTTTTATATAATCACCCATAGATTCCACAAAGAGGGGGTTTGAATTTTTTAGTTCATTGATAGTATCTTTTTGACATACTAAAAGTTCAGAAATATCTGAGTACGCATAATGCGTTTTTTTTTTGCATAAAGTTTTGTCTCCCGGCGCCTCCACCAATATATTCATTATATGGATGTGCCTTTGCTGATACATTTGTTGATTACGTAATGAATTTGTTAACTTTTTGGACATGCAATAGCATCGGTGGAAAGGAATTTTCACGCTCTTCCTAATGATGCTAATTTCATAGTTGTGGTTGTTTTCATTTTTGAGATATTGGGTGTTTAGTAAAAAAAATTACGTTTTTGACAAAAAACGAAAAGTCAAAATCATCAACGAACTAAAAATACAATCCCCAGCTTTATGGGAATTAGTCCTGTCCAACACCGATTTTTTGCTGATATCTCCTGTATTATACCTGATGTGTATCGATTAATTAATGCATTCCCTTGTATCGCAAATGAATGAGTACACAGAGCGAAAAATTCGGAATTTTGTGCGCCGCCAAAAAAGCAATGGTAATCAGGGCAATCTTTGCCCCATCAATATTTAATAAAGTTGTGCTGTGCTACCTCAGGGGACAGGCGCGAATGTTTATCTCCCCCGCATCGGCCCAAACTCCCCAAACACAAAAGCACATAAATTACTCCTCAGTATTATGCACACAATGAATTCTTGATGCGGATCGAACCCCCCTGCCCCTCCCACGGATCGACTTTTGATTACTCCCCTTGAAGGGGTTGTTGTCCACTGTCCGATGTCCTGTGTGGTCCTTCGTGTACAGTACAATGTGGCCAAGAGCATTAATCCCAGAATCCCACCGATCATAACTCAACCCACATGGTCATTACTATTATTGTGATTATTCTACTCCCACCGTCTGGAGTAGATTCTAGTGGAGTTGTAAAGTGCTATTAAGGGATGATGTGTATAAGCATCTGCGCTCGTATTTCGTATCTGCACACTGCGCACTGGGCCAATGACCTACATCCAGTTGTTCTTACACTTACAATGCTTTTTGTGGGCTTCAGGCATGTTCCCAGGGTCGCAGGGTCCCAGGGTGCGGACGCAAGGACCACCTAGTCGTAATTAATTCAAGCGCTAATCAAAAAGTTTCTGTGTGCCACGGTGTCAAGTTAAATTGGCAAAGAAAGCAGCGGTGACCTTGAAGTGTTGAAGTTTTGCGTGACTGTAAAAATGCTTGGCTAACCAACCACTTGCCGCACGTGATTTTTGCTAATGACGGCGGCGGCAGCGACATCGAAATGGAACGGCCGTCATCCACCCACCGCCAGCCAGCAGCGGCAGCACCACCCCACCGGCGCCAATGATGCGAGCGTCATCATTCATGGGCGGACCGCACGATGCTCATCTGCTCGCGTCACTGTTGCGACTGCTTGTCGGTGAGTGTGACATTTTCACCGCAGGAGAGCGCAAACAACCGCCCACGCGTCTTGTGTGCCTTGGTGGGGTATTTTAATTAAATCCTTAGAATCCATAGAATATGCTGCGCTTCACTTCATCGATGGCATTGTGATTGAACAAATGCGATGTGATGACGATGCGCTCATTATCAACGCGCCACGTCGAATCGAAACCACCACCCCCTCCCCTCCAAGTTCATTATTCACTGTTTCATTGCCGGCGTGCAGTTTTGGGGCAGCGCCCACAATCGGAATGGTTCGCCTATCTGATAATGTCTTAAACCTCAGGTTCTGAACAGTCTCAACTTTCAAAGCCTCTCTGCAGTCTGTGATGTCTGAATTCTGATCGGCGTCTTGTTCCCTTTTCTCCACTCCACGCCCGACGCCACTTCGGCAGCGTCTTCCCGATAATCACATTTTGGTCCCAAGTCCCAACTCCCAACCCCACTGTAACCAGTTTGATCAATCGATGATTGCTTGCTACCCAAGCTCTTGAGCATGGAAAATGTAACGCAATTATTTTAATCTTCTTTGCGCCCTCTCTACGATGTAATTGTAACTTTGATCGTGATATCGTAGAGACGTAGAGGAAGTGACTGACAAACTTCCGCTACCCATACTGGGTGTTTTTACCTGCTCAGATGCAGTCCTGAAGCAATAGATCATCTCCACGACGAGGTGGAAAACTAGAGCAAACTATAAACTGACGATAAATAATCACACTATCAGCCCACGATGGGGATATTATAACAGTGTAATTTATTGCCCCAATGCTCCAACATTTTCCTCTCCACTTTCCACCCTGTTGTCTGCGATCACGCACGCTGTTTGTTTCTTTCAACTTTTTGTGGAAACTTTTTTTTTGTTCGTCTCGCACTTTTTTCACTCTCTACTACACACTTGAAAAAACACTCCAAGATATGATTAATGCCTAATAACAGAAGATATAAATACATATTTTTATTGTACTAAATTGAATTCGAGTTAATGGACCAGAGAGAAATCGAATCGAAATGGAATTAAAAGCTCGGACATTAATTTAATTTCAATCCTGGGATTAAAACGTAGTGATTGATAAATGAAAAGCGGCGCAACATTTATTTTTGATAACCGCCTTTTTTTTTGGTTGCCGCAGGACGAAAAAATCGATGTTTAGAGCTTCCAAAAAAAAACGAGTATAATTAATTTAACGTGTGCATTCTTGCGTGCATCCGATAAATTCGATTTCGATCAACGTTTTAATTTCATAAACACGTTTGCGAAATCGAACAAAAAAATTGTACAGAATACATATTTGCTTTTGATTTCGGTTTTTCGCTGTTTCTGAAATGTTGGTTGTATTTTGCTTTTTGCTCTGTTTTATTATGGATTTAATATACCTAGAATTACTATTTAAATACATTGATGGCAAAGTCATATTTTCCAATGAACAGATAAACTTATCATGAATATTTATTTCGAACGCGAATAATAAATTCGATTTGATGCAAATGATAAAATAAGGTTTAATATATTCAACGGAGTTTAACTAAAATGTACAAGTTAGATTCGGTACAAGTCTAAATTTATTTTTATGTTTAGTTCTGCCCTGTGAGCTTTGGGCTTTGGGTTTTGAGCTTTGAGATTAATTTAAATTTGTGTGTGGACGACACATTGTGTTTTAATGTTGTAATAAAATTATTTCTCCTCTCGAGCTGGGATGGTACGCTCGTAAAGTTAAAAATTATTTGTTCAGTTTCGGTATTATAAATATCGCCCTTTATGTGCCATTAAAACAAAATAAATTATTGCTATCCCCAATGGAATAGGTAACATGTACCGCGTAACAATTTAATGATACAATCATGTCACACTGAATAATTCAAATTTTAACATTCAAATTGGAACCTTTTGAAGCTTTTATAGTTTATCTGGTGATATCACTTTTGTTGGCATGTTGTCCAGCAGAAATATAAAAAAATATGTGTGCCGAATTTTGGAGCTTTTCCTTGAGAGTTGAGCGGTTTTTGTGTGTGAGTGTATGCTTAAAAGTTGGTAGGGATAAAAACGGCATCGGCAAGCAAAAACTTGACGATGAGGAGGGACGCGAAGGTTGACTGAAGCAGGAGGCTCCAGATAGAAAAAGTTTAATGCGCGTTGCAAAAAATCCTCGCCACCGCCAAGCTCTTACATCGTCATCGCGAGATGAGTTTTAAATATAAATTTAATTGAACGACTCCTTCAGACTTTTCCCCATCATTGATGCTTAATTCTGATGATATTCTGATGATATAATCAAAATTTCCCAAAAAAATTACTGCTGCATTAAAGCCGATGATAATATTGAAAAATAGCTGACAGTTATAAGCTATAAATGATAATTACAAAAGGAAAACATTCATTTTCCGCTGGTTTATTTGTTATTATTATAAATGCCTGTATAAATCTGTTTCCATTATCGCATTTTTAAATATGTTTCTCTCGCTTTTTTCGTTGCTGTCGTCGCATCGACCCGGAGCTTTATTCACGCGCTCGACGCTCCTGCAGTATTTTCAGGAATTCAGGATTTTCCAGCTTTAATATTCCGAATTTTCGGCCTTCTCTGTTGGTTATTTTTTTTAATAAAACAAAAATGAGCAATGCACACACAGAGGTATGCGAGGGGGTGTTTGGTGTCAGTTAGTGACATTTTGCGCTGGGCCAATACAATGCGCAAACAACTACGACCACGAATTAATTGGGAAAATTGCAGAAAACCGGCTGGAAATATCAGAAGAAAAAAAACAAAACGACAATATTTTATTATCCTGCTCAGCTAATCCTAGGTAGGTATATTTATGTTTGACGTTTTGAATGTAGAGGGGGGGACAGAGATGTAATATGAAAATTCTCTGCATTTGCACAATTGCCATGCGCTCCGGGGGAGGGAGCTTTTAATTGAAATATTTTCAGCGAAACAAAACGCGAAGGCATTCATATAGAAATGTGCAAAACCGCTGGATGTGCGGGACGCAGAAGCGTGTCAAGCATCCCTGCACCGCAAGCCCCACCCCCCCCCCCCCCCCCCGCAGCGCCCCCGCCCGCACCCCCGACCCTGAGGCATCGCGGGC
>JARJDQ010021810.1:0-14922 GCA_030264215.1 Geostiba sp. GC000077
TAACTGGATGCTGAATGCTGTTAATAATTTTTAGCAAGCTCTCTGTGCACCAAGTAGAAACTCTTTTCTGACAAGCAGAAGACCAGACACTTTGCGCCTCTACGATTTCTATAATTACTGGCGTGAAACCGTTGGCGATTTCACCACCCTACCGCAACACTTTAAAAACAACGGATATCTAACGCATTCCATTGGTAAAGTCTTCCATCCTGGTGTTTCATCAAATTACACTGATGATTACCCCAACAGTTGGACTCTAGAGCCGTTTCATCCGCCTTCTGCAGAGTTTAAAGACGCGAAAATATGTCTGAATGAGAGCGGCGTCTACGGAACGAATATTGTGTGTCCTGTAAGGGTTGAAGAGTGCGCTGATGGAACACTACCGGACTTGGAAACTTTGGATGCAGCAACGGAGTTTCTAAAAAGCCGGAGTGACCCCGACACTCCGTACTTTTTAGCTGTAGGTTTCCATAAACCGCATATTCCGTTGAAATATCCGCGCAAATATTTGAAGTATCATCCTTTGAGTGCTGTTGAACTGCCGAAGTATCGCGAGAAACCAGCATTGATGCCGATTGTTGCGTACAATCCCTGGAATGATATGCGATTGCGGGATGATATCGATAATTTACACCTAGATTATCCTTTCGGACGCATGCCGGATTTCTATGCAAGGATGATTGTCCAAAGTTATGCGGCCGCTGTGACTTATATCGATGACTTGGTTGGAGAGCTTTTAAATCAAGTGGATTTGGAGAAAACTGTTGTAGTATTCCTTGGAGATCATGGTTTGCGCATTTTTATGTAAATTGTATAATTGTGTGGGGTAAGTACAATAATTTATATGTTTACAGGTGTGTCTATGGGTGAGCATGGACAATTTTCCAAGTACAGCAACTTTGATATTGCGACCCGAGTGCCGCTCATGTTTTATGTGCCAAATTTCATCCAAAATCCTTTGGTTTTCGAGCAACCTGTAGAGCTTTTGGACGTTTTTCCCACTTTGGTCGACTTGACCGGTATTTCGAGTAAAATTGCCCGATGCGATACAAGCAAAAAGCAGAAACTATGCACTGAAGGCAAAAGTTTGTTCGAGAATATGATCGATCTCAAAATGAACGCTGAGAAAACTGAAGATGAAATTGAAGTGAACAAAGACTACGTTGCGATCAGTCAGTATCCGCGACCAGGAGTTTATCCGACTGTAAAACCGGATAGTGATAAGCCGAAATTGAAACAAATTAAAATCATGGGGTATTCTTTACGGACATTGGATTTCCGTTACACGGAATGGATTTCTTTCGATCCGCGTAGTTGTAGTGGGAACTGGACGCATGTTTATGCACGCGAATTGTATAGTCATGCGATTGATCCGAATGAAAATATGAATTTGGCTGGCTTAGCTCCATTGGAAGATGTGATGAGCACTTTGCACGAAACTTTACTGCAGAAAGTATTACCATTACCGCAATTATCACCAAACTCGAATAATGGATGCGCTGAAACTGATGGTAACTGATTCAGATTCAAACTGCAAACGGCAAACAGTTGCGTTGTGTTGGTTGTATACATTTTTATGAAGCTCACAGTTTAGAGTTTACACTTTACAGTAAACACAGAGTTCATTCGAATTTAAGTATGTGTTTAAATTAATTAAATTGTAAAGCATTTAAAATTTGAATAACATTTATTTCATACCTTTGTTTCTTCGTCTCGTTCATTCGAGATCTTCGAGATCTTTGAGATCATTTGTGCTAGTAGTGGTAGGCAACCCAATCAACATCAATAGTTGACTTAAAAAAGCCAAGGAAAGACCTCCGAAAAAAAAATGTCAAATTCAACTGAAATTTAACAATCCAGCAACAAAAACAGAAAAAATTCCCAACTTTCGAAAGTATTTAGTCTCTGGAACAGTATCCTATGCTTAAGGCAGCTAAAGTACTTTTCATCATTTTTCAATCGTTTTATTCTACAAGTACAGACCTGAAGCCTGAACTTAGATAAATGAAAAGTGAGGTTAGTCGGATCTGTTCTGCATTCGCAGAAGTACACATTAGTCGATTTTACGGTCCTAACAAGAATGCCTCACGAAAACAAGAAGATGTACATGTCGTCGAAAAGCACCGGCACCATTCCGAAAGTGAAACAACGTAATAACAACAACGCGGGCGGCGGTGGCGAGCGGCGCAGCAACCTGGTTTCCAACAACCTTGTAAGCTTTTATATTTAGACACCACAATCAGTTTTCCGAGCTTTCCGCTCCACCACTCCACGCTAGAAACTCATTCAGGCCTACTGCACATACCATGCTTCCTACCAGCGCCTAAAAATACCCACATTACTGCTGTATTTATACACTATTAGCACACAAGCTACTGGTGTTAGTCGCAAGTGAGAAATTCTGCTTCTCTTTAAGGGTAATGAGTTTGAGGCTGCTGAGGCAAACCGGCGGAATCGAAATCCAAATAGGAACCTGCATCTCTACCACATGATGGATGTGAATCAGGAGTGTGCACAAAATGGAATGTTTTCCTGTAAGTTTTAATTTCTTTTTTACTTTCCTAGCTCAAATGCTATTAAACCATGTAATATTTTAGCTAGTGGAACACTCACATCAATTGAAAGCAACACAATGTCAAGGAGGAACTCATCAGGCTTGAGTAAATGTGATAATGTCACCAAGTATCCAGATAAGAAGCAAATTGAGAGTAAACTCAGCCAGATTAAGGAGTATCTACAAGTTGCAACCTCAATGAAAGCCAACATGAAGAAAACTGATGAACAGGTAAGGACTTTCAGCATTATTTACCAGATTACTCATTTTAAAGTTATTATTTTAATGTTAAAACAACAAGATTCAAAGCATTTCCATCCCTCAAACAAATGATTTGAGTGATGAGCCAATGGATGATGAGCAGTTAGATGCAATCATCAAAGATCTGACTGACAGTGCAGTCAAGTTGCAAACTATTTTAGATGATGTTGAAAGCACTGAAAAGTGCCAACAGGTGATTCAAGTTTAAAGTGTGACTAAAATCAATCATTCACCTAGTCATTTTTAATTTTAACTGGCTAAAGTCTAGAGAAGGCAAGCTTTTCACTGAACATGTGTGATTTAAAGTGTGTTTCAACTTTTATATGAATCATTTGATATAATTAAATTAAAACAAATGAAATAACAATTTGTGATAATGACAAACTTCAATTGTTTTTAGCTTTGTTTGGCTTTCGTTTCTCTGCTAGGGAGTTTGGTTACAAATCTAGGGGATTTCCATTTTCTACCCAAACAATTGTTTCTTCATTTGTTTCTTAATACTTTATGGTATATTTAGAACATGTTAAACTTAGAAAATGCTAAATCTTTGGTGGTATGCAGTTTTCAGATGGTTCTGAACACATATTAGACCCGGAAGTAATAAGACAAAATAAAAACGATTTAGAGCGCAAAGTGGACGTCGCCACGCGCGATCTGCAAATGCTCAAAGAGCAGGAGAACTATTTGCTGCACCTGCAGCTAAATGCGGAGAATAAACTGCGCGAAGCGCGACATGCCCAAGCGAGGCTTGCCAAAACTGCGCAGCAGCCAACGCGCAACGCGAATGCCAACACCAACACGCACTCCGAAACGGATTGGTGCAACGACTCCGATAGTTTTTCGATATCCGGCGCATCGAGCGGAAGGAACATTGATATGCGCGAGCTGGAGGAGCGCATTAAATCGTTTAATGTAGACGACGCCAAGGTGGCGCTGCCGGAGCAGTTTCAGGGGCAAATTGACCACCTGCAGAATCATATTCAGCAAATGCGTGAGGGTAATGATAATCGTACGCAGCTCATTCAGATCCTCGACTCGCGTGATGCTCAACTCCAAGCGCAGCATAGTTCGCTGCAAGGAAAGCTGCAGGAGCTGCAGAATAAGAAGCATCAGGTCGACCAACTCGTCATTCAACTGCAGACCATGAACGAGGAGTCGGAAGAGGACGAAATGGGTTGTCACGTTAAAAAGATCGTCAATATGAAGGAGCAGTTGACCAAGTTGAAGGATATGTTGAATTTAGTGCAGAACACTGAAGATTCTATCGGCGAAAGCGATCAGAATGATGACGGCATCAATGCAGTGATTGAAGAGAACGTAAATAGACTCATTGCGAAGACGGATAATCTCATGCAGCAGAATCGCATTCCGCATGTGGAGAATGTGGAAAATGTGGGTAATGTCGCAGCAAGGTCTAACTATCCTTCATCTTCTTCAAATGAGAGGAGAGTCAAGGAGAAACAAGTTAATAAGAAGTCCATGAATGCCAACGAGAAGGAGAGGATGAAGCTGCAGGCGGAGATGAGAGCAAAGCGGAAGGAGCTTGAGGAATTAATGTGTAAACATAAAGGTAAGGACTAACGACATTCATATTTCAATACTACTAAAAGGATTGCTTCAATATTGTAATTTTTCGTGTTCTGGGCCCATAACCTATTGCGAATCACTTTCAGTACTGAAAAAACGGACCATAGTGCTTAGGTGCTTTCCACGGCTTTTCTCGGTTTCCAAATTTATTTACGTAAAAATTTATTTCTTAAGAACTATATTATTATTGAGACAATTGTTACAACAATTATTTCAACAATGTTTTGACAGTTTACGGCGTTGAACGCCGTCCATTCTGGATCAGCTCTTAGAATGTTCGCTATAGTTTTCCTGTAAAATTTCCTTGTAAAGTATATTCCCTGAATTTTTTATGATCTTTGATGATGTTTCAAAGATCAGGTCATTTCTCGCATATTTTTCATCATAAAATCATTTTATAATATTATTTTCAGCTGCAAATTCGAATCTCAATCATGACAATCATTCTGAAAAGAACTCCGATATGGGCACGCATGAAAATGGTACAAATGCTTGGTATCCAATGGACTCGAACATTTTCAATACAAGAGTAGAACATGCTTCAAGTGAAAGGTAAAAACTAAAGAACTAACCTTAAAGTAGGTAGCATCAGGTAGTCCAAGTCGGCTGGAATAAACAAATGGGGTGATAGGCAAACAAACTCGCATCTCTCTCATACACCCACTCGCCAGATCAGTTTGTTTGCCCACCACCCCATTTGTTTCATTGAGTTTCCAACCTCAAACCTTAAAACTGAGGTTTACGTGGAGAGCCATATAGGATCTATGACGAATGATTTATATTAAAAATGATACATGATACTGTAGTGACGACGGTCCCGAGGAAGATCCCAACGAATTCTCGGAGATAAACTCCTCCGGCGAGCTGCACTCAGCCGGCGTTCAGGCGATGCCCGTCTTCAGCTACCCGACGGCGATGTATATGCGCCAGCGGTCGGCGCAGGAGTCTCAGAGTCCGCGCGTGGAAATGCCGCACGAATCCTTCGGCACGCTGTCGTCGCGCAGCCCGGCACGCAGTGTTCGCAGCACGACGCCGGCGTTCCCGCCGCGAGAGGCCGTCCCCAGCCGTAGTCAGGTACTATATAATTTATTTAAAATTAAATCTTGAAAGCCTACGCTTGAAAGGTGGCCGCGTGTCCGTCGATATCCTCGCGTTCTCTCCTCGCTCCTGTCATCATTGAGAAGTGTTCCGCAGTGGTGTCAGGAATGCCCTGTGGAATCTTCGTCAAGGACGCGCGGTATTTTAGTTCGAAGCTGCACTTGTCTTCCACCCGCATTTTGGCACTGTCTTTGCTAGAATTTGGTTTAAATTGGCTTGAATTTGACGTGTTTTTCTGGCGTTTCTATAGATTCAGAAACAAATCGAACTGATCAAAACCGTCTGCGATTCCATGCTCGAATCGAATGAGCACGATCAGGAAGAAGCGGAGCAAACAGCGCCGGTTAGAGTGAGGAATAACTTAACGCCATCGCCGATTTACACCGAACCGAGGCACTTTTCTCCGAGGCCGAATCTCCCTGCAGCTAGCTCCACAAATGCGCTGAATGTTGTTAACTATCCGGAGGTGCCACAGATGAACATGCAAATTCCGCCAAATATCTCACCGAATGATGCTGCAGCTTACAATAATTGGTTAACAACGAATTCGTTACAAACGCAAGCGTTTATCTTGAATACCCTGAACCAATGCTGTCAGATGTTGTGGCATCAGCAGAAGGAGTTATCCACGTTGAGAAATACTGTTAATGTTGTAAGTAAAAACTTCGTTTGTTTGGCTTTTGTTTCTAGTTTCTAGAGAGTAGGGAGTTTAGTAACAGTAACAAATCTAGGGATATTTTGAGTTACTTAGGCTTTTGTTTCTAGGGAATTTAGTAACAGTAAGCAGTAACAAATCTAGGAATATGTCTGATGGTAGTTCGTAGAACCGGAGATACTGTTTGTTTTTTATTGTTTAAATTTAATGCATTTGAAGTTTTACCTCATTTCATGAATTGATCTCTTTTCACAGATGCAAGATCGTTTTGGTAACGTTTATCATGATGAGAACACGCCGCTGTGCATGCAATCAAATCCGTGCATTTACCAACCGAATCTCGCGAATAACATGCCGAACAACTACATGGCCAATAACTATCGCCACCCAATGAAGACCAATCAGATGACGCCGAATTTGAATGTCAACCCCAGTACGGGATCCATGCCGAATTTGAACGGCCACTGCGCGCATCCGTCCACCAGCAGCGCTACTAACATGGAGCATGCTGCTTTCTGTAATAACAGCGCGAGTGGCGCGCCAAACCTAATCGGCGAGCACCACCAACTCAATCTCAATTCTAATCACAATCACATCATGCTTCCGAACCAGAATGTGCCGACGCCCATCTGGAATGGTCAAGCGTTGAACAATCAGGTTGCGCCTGGCAATCGCGCGAATAACTATTGGGATAACTTTCGAAGGTAAGCATAACCTAACCTACCTACACAAATAGATTCGAACTCAAATAATTGTATTGACGAAGTTATAAATATAGATTGATTTAAACTAGTGCAGCACACAACGTACATTTAGGTAATGTGTGTTATTAGTTGCATACGTTAAGCGTTTAAGTTTGCGTTCTCGATTGTGTTTTGTTCCGCTTTTTGTTTTTTTTTATCGTTTTCTCATTATTAACACCGCGAAAATGTCGTAATATCACTCTCAGGTTAGTTATCTCTTTACGCAGAGCAGTTGGTTGCATACTAATGAAAATATTTGCAGCTACTCGCGTCAAAACCTCTTCTCCACGAAGAGCAACGACGGCACGCAAAATTACTTCAACGATCGCTCGAATCAGACCTCCGAACGTCGCGCTGTAAATCAAGATGTCATTTCAAGTAGTTCTTCGCTGCTGGCGAAGTCTAACAGCAATCATAATGAATTGATAGCAGCATCTGGTACTGCAACTGGTTCTTCCTTGGAAAATTCCCCGCGGCGTATCTCAGTACCGAAACGTCGAGTTGCTGCTGCAGGACGAGATGAAACACCGGAGAGAAGACTGGAGCGAACACCAGAGAGGCAAGTCAGGGAGAAACCAGCCAATAATGAAGGTGCTTTTGCTCTGCCGCTACCTAGAATCGACTCGGAGTTTTCGCTGCACATCGCAGATGATATGCGAAGCTCGAGGAACGAATGGCTCACCGAGAGCAACGTCTCACAGTCGCAGAAGAGTAAACTCTTCGCCGATCTGCGCGAAAATGTCTACAAAGAAGTCGCATCGCTCATCTCAGCGAACGAAGAGCGCCCGCATTTTTTGATCCAACTCTTCCAAGATCTGCAGCTTGTGAGCTCCGATCCTCTGCGGAGGAATGTCCTGCAGAGTGTGCAGGAATTGATTACGACTTCGGCGATCACTTCGTCCAGACAGTGCGACGTTGAACCCAGGCAAAACGAAGAGTCCAGCGCCGAGTATGAACTGCTCACAATGCAGCATGATGCTTCAGCGACCACAAGCGATGGCAACATGAGCGACATTGCCGCCGATGCGCAGTCGCAGAATGAAATGCAGCGCGCGGCGCTCATGTGGCCGCTGATTTCCTCCAAGCGTCAGGAGAACGAGCCGTTCAACGAGGCGCTTTCGTTTCTCAACATTCGACAGGACGGCGATGCGATGCCGTACATGGATATTAGTAGTGAGCCCAAGTTTATGATGCCGTTTGCGAACGCCACCGTGGAGGAGGAAATGGAAATACCCCGCCTGCAGATTCTCGTGCAGAATGGAGATCTTGCCGAGGCGGATCAGAGCTGCGCGGCGGAGGAAGACGATGAGGGCGCTGTCGGCGGATTGTTTAACATTCTAGAGAGGAGTTCGAACTGCAATGCAGGGCAGATCAGTTTGGAAGTTGATGTTATTCCAGACACAGAGGTAAAGTTTAATTTTTCGCGATGTATATTCAATTTTTAAGGTTAAGTTACAGAAAAACGCACCCCTTATAAGCTCACTCATGCGTCCGTCCGTCTGTCACAGCCGTTTTTCTCAGAAACTATGCAACTTAGAAATTTGAAATTTGGCACACTAATAGAACTTGTTGGCGATCATAGGTTTCACTAGTAAACACACCCCATTTTTCAAAATGGCGGGGTGATAAGAGTATTAAATGAAAATATTAATTTTTGTTTTTAAACTTTTTCTGACTTGTATGGTATCATATGAAAGGGTTCAGTCTACAGACAACAAATGTATTTTTTCAAAATTTTAAATGTCATATTTCATGATTATATGAAAAACATGCGAAAAATTACCATTCCCTCCTTGATCTTCGAAACTGTTGGATCAAAAATAATAAAAACTAAAGGGAATATACCTCCTTAGGCATATTTTACAGGAAAACTAAAGCGAACATTCTAAGTCTTATAGTTTTTAAGAAATTAACTTTTACATAAATAAATTTCGAAAATGAGAAGGTAAGCACTGTGGTGCGTCACGTAGCGTCGTGCCTCAGGCGTGATAAGCATTAATGCTGGGGAGGGAATGCCACACAGTCAACCGAGTCCTGGAACGGAACCCTTGGTGTGCGAGTCAAACTCTCTCGACCAATTTTTGACTTTAACATCCACTAATAATGCTATTTTATTGTGTGCCCACAGGATGAAAGTGAACAAGGCTTGGACCAAGTACCAACCAGACTGAGTAATCCACCTTCCATTGGTTGCTCACCAAAATCACAATAACTTTATTCATTGCCCCATTTTGCGTTCTTTTAATCTTATTAATGTATTTCATTGTTTTAGTTCTGTTGATATGCTTTGACGATGTTACAGTTATACGAAAGTGAATGTTAAATCATATCATACCGGGCTGAAATCCTAAAAGTAAACATCTGATTTTCTAGTCTAGTATCTTGGTGTATTTTAAAAGTGCGTTGGAAATTTTTCACTCCAATCGTTCAATCTTAGGAAATCATAGAAAATCACATGTATATTTTTATAATTTGAGAGCCCGGTATATCATTTTGTACATAATCATATGCGTTAATATTTATTTCTACATATGCAACTAAAACTAATTTAGAACTAAGCACATAAAAAAGTTGCTCGAGTTGCTAATGAAATTAGTGGATGCTGCAAAGATGAGATTATTATTATTATTATAAATGAGAGAAACTATTGAAACCATGAAACAAAGCTGTATCTATGAAATTAATATAAATTAAATGTTTAGAAATGGTTTGTAATAACAAATCACTTCAAAAGGCTACATGAAACTTTCATTAAACAATTGCTTTAATTTTCTATTTTATTTCTTCTTTAAATTAAAATCTACTTTTCAATGGCGCCGGCACCATTTCTCATCAATATATGTACTCTCTATTCTGGTAACAATACTAAATCTTATTGTATGATATTTAAACATTTTTAACTTTTCCTGAGCAGGACACTCACGAAGTCACGAACCATCCATCAATTTGGAGTCAATCCAAATGCAATGGTAACTGGTAACGTAGTTTGGATTGATTCCAAACAGGCTTGTGTGTGCCCAGCGTTACACGCTCACCAAACAATAAATAAAATTCAAGCTATTTGTAAACTTTGTCAACTCCAAATGTGCAAGCACACTCAAATTTCGTGCCCTTGCCCTTGCCAATGATAAGCGGAGCTACCGTGCGTGTGCATCAGCATCTCTTCGATGTGGACAGCTTCCTTCCGTTGTCGTGGCTTTGCACACTCTTCTGGCATTGGTAGCTTGATGCGCGATGAAACTACAGGTACATGAAAGTAATAAAATGTTACATTTTCGCATTTTTTGCAACATGCACACTGAATTACAACAATATACAGTTGCGTTATTTCGTTATTTGATATTACAAGTTGTGTTTTTATTCGTTCTAGTATAGATTCTGGAAACTAGAATCTAAAAGCTAGAGAAATCGTGAATTAAATTAGGATTTTAAACGTAATGCCCCATCAAGCATCGCGGCATGTCGGGCATATTGTGGGTTGGCTGTCGCTGATGCATTTGCGTTTGAGATGGGGTTTTCGGGAGCGGCGGTTGCGCCGCCTCCGTCGGTTGCTCGGGAGCCTGGGGAGCACACTCGGAAGGAAGGAACAGTGATGGATCTGAAAGAATATTTCCGTGATTATGAATTGTTTGGCGTTTAATTTTGATATCGTCATTTGTTTCGAACGAACCAATCAGAAATGAAATGTAAATGTAGTAATTGTACCAAATGTGTATAGATGTAACAGCAGAGGAAACTATGAAAATGAAGTGCAAAACGAGGATAATATTTCTAATTATGGCCTCTTGTGAGATATGACTTCGTGAAACGTCACTTTTAAGCAGTTAAGTCGGAATTAAACTGATTTCAAGTTGAAAAGTAAGAAATAATGTCCGGACAAATGGTATGTATGGTTCTTTGCGCAAATAGAGTTGCCTACCTTCTCTTCCAAGCCTGTATGCAAACCAAAGCGCATGCGTGCAAATGTGTGAACTGGAACTTGTGAACACTTTTGTGTGGCTGTGTGCAGCTGTGTGTGCATGATAACGAATTCGGCGGCATCGGCATCGCGTTAATTGATTGCGGTGTGTTCAGTCCGCACAGCAAGCAGATTTTCACAAAGATACGACAAAGACATAATGCGGAAATGATGCGGAAACATTACCTGCGTCTTCCCGGCGGCATCGCTTCGCATTCGCGACGCTGTCGATGTTGCAATCGAAGCTATTCCGCTTTCTATTCTGCTGCAATCGCTGCTCATGCTGCTGCTGCTGGTAGAGGAGCGCCGGCGGATAGTCGTCGATCTCGATGTGATTGTTGTATTGAATCTCCATGCTGTTGGTTTCCATCTGCACGTCCGGAAAATGCACGTTCGCCGGTTGATGCGGTTGAATCACTATCGCCGCCGTCGCTGGGTGATAACTGCCGCAGTATGCGCTATCGAGTCCGTTATTTGTCATGCATCTACCGGTGATATCGTTCATCGGGTCCTTCAGTATCGGGATAAAGTAGTTGATCGCATCTTTCATGGTCGTTGCAAAACAGAGAACCAATTAGTTGGGACGACAATACACTTGAGCGTTGTGTTCAAATTTAAACTTGTGGTACGATGAACTACGGCGCGGAACCGGAACGCACACAGCACCGAACGCGGACGCTACGCAACTGAACGAATTCAGATTCAGAATTCAGAATTTTAGTAGATGTTATGTTTGGTCACCGTCACAGGTTTGGTGGTGTTTGTGTTTGGTTTGAGTCCACCCAGTCCACCGTCACACCGTCGGTTACCATGTTACCAACACAAGGAAGGTGCGACGTGCAAGCGTTGCTTGCGTGGCATTGGAATTGTCGTTAGATAAATTCAATCGCACATTTCTAAACGCAATGGAAACATGAAAACAGTTAACTGAATGAATTGCAATCATTGCAATTCACCAGACTGAAAATAAACAGTATTTTTAAACCGTTGGCAAATGCCGATTGAATAATAAATCGATTATTCATTTAAAATGTTCACCGCAATTCCTCAATTTTACTGTTACTGTGAAACATGTTAGAAATATGAAATATGTTATAAAAGCTTAGGACGGTAACTTTCCACGACTTTTTGTTCCAAGAAAAGTATTCTTACCGTATCCGTGACCGTGTCCCATGGAGGAAGCAGAAGCAGCACAAAAACTGGTAAATTTCCACTCTGGACGTGGACGCAGTCGTAAAAACTTCACGAAACGACGATGAAACGTTTTAGTTTTGAATTAAAAATAGAACTGAATCTTTGCTTAACAAATGCTGTAATCAATGTGTCTAGGCTAAGAGCGTGGTGTTTATACGGGAACTGAAATTTGAAGTTTGTAATTGAGGCATTCCATAAACTGCTTGATTCTTTTTCATTGTTGTCAACAGCTTTTGTTTTAACATCACAATCGTGCAAAATTTTTCAAATTCACGCAGTGTCAAACATTCCAAGTAAATCCAAGCACTTAAAAGTTATTACAGATAGTTTAAGCTTTTGTAATTAAAGTAATCTCCAATAAAAGCATATTTTATGAGATAAACTGAAAATAATTATCTTCAATTTTAAATTTAGGATTTTTAACTTACCTTCTACGCATGCGCGTTGAATTGCGCAGTTGTTTGCGCTCGCCCACAAATCAACGTTCTCTGGCGTTGTGACGTTTTTCAACAAGTAATAAAAGTAAGGTTAAGTTAGCTTGTTGTCACCTCGAGCTTGTTTTTGTAATTTATCGAATAAAACACCAAAAATGGATTTTCAAAACCGCGCCGGTGGCAAAACCGGCGGCGGCGGAGTGGCCTCCTGGTCGGAGAGCAACCGCGACCGGCGCGAACGCCTCCGCCAGCTCGCTTTGGAAACCATCGACTTGCAAAAGGATCCCTACTTTATGAAGAACCATTTGGGATCCTATGAATGCAAACTCTGTCTGACTCTCCACAACAACGAAGGCAGCTACTTGGCGCACACGCAGGGCAAAAAGCATCAAGCGAATTTAGCGCGTCGTGCCGCGAAAGAGGCCAAAGATGCGCCCACTTTGCTTGCGCCCGAAAAGCCCCGAGTTGAGCCCAAAAAGTTCATCAAAATCGGCCGGCCTGGCTACAGGGTGACGAAACAACGCGATCCTGAGAACGCTCAGCAAAGTTTGCTGTTCCAGATTGACTATCCAGGTATTTACCATTGAGAAGTAAAAAGTTTTGATCAAAACAATAGTTTTCGTTTTTTCCCAGAAATTCAAGACAATATCTATCCAAGACATAGATTCATGTCCGCCTATGAACAAAAGCAAGAGCCTCCAGATAGAAAATGGCAGTATTTGCTCTTTGCAGCTGAACCATATGAAACTATTGCTTTCAAAGTCCCCAGCAGAGAGGTGGAGAAGACCGATACCAAGTTCTGGACACATTGGAACAAGGACACCAAGCAGTTCTTCCTGCAGTTTGCTTTCAAGAATGAATCCAGGAAACCTGGGCCTATTATGAGCAGGCCCAACATGATGGGCATTCCAGGGCCGCCCATGCTGCCTGTGCCGCCGCCCCCAAGGCCCCCTATGTTTAATCCCATGCCGCCACCCCCGCCGCTGATGGGTGTCATGCCTGTTCCTCCCCCACCTCAATAATTTAGTTATATATAACTAATTCGACATTTCATAAGAGTAGAATTAACTTGTCATGAATAAATGTTCTCTTTTGCTGAATCCTTCTTTAAAAGTCTTAATATTTTCGGAACACACAAAAAAATTTTAAGTTTCTTAACTTATTTTAAAAGTAGATAAGTGTCCCTTTGTGATGTGTCATGGTACACCCCTCTGAAATAACGGAAAGTACCTTTAGATCGCCTTGGAAAGTTATCAGTTATCAGTTTTCATTTATTTTTGCAAATGTGGTATGAACTATTGGAATTTCTGCGCAAAATCTTAGTAGTTTCGATTACTTTTCTGTATTATTGTGCTGAACTCCTGCGATTGGTGCATTTCCTATAAGAATGTTTGCGTGCTCCTGTGGAAAAATTAAAGAAAACTCATTTTGAAGATGTTTTGAAGAGGAAAATCCTGAAATTCATCTGTCATTTGTCAAAATGAGAGTCTCGCACATGCTTGCTGTACGATGGGCTGCCTAGTTGCCGGCCTTTTCTAGTCCTCTACTCCTCTTGTCCCAAGTCCCAACATGGCTACAGCGCGAAGGGTTCTTGGCCTGATTAGCACGAAACATTTTAAATTAATTGTGCCCCCGGCGCGGAATGGATGCCTGCCCGGCCGGCTGTATCACCACTGCGCGAATTGCCGCCGCCCAGCGATTGTCAGCATCAATGTGTCCCACAACCCGCCGGCGACAAGTAAGTGCTGACTGAGGTTACATCATGTTTTTCAGCGATTTCCCACGCTTTGCACATCTTTTGCGCTATCGATATTGTGCTGTTATTACCTTTGGCATCATGCAGCGGCTGGAGAGAACTTTGCACGATGTGTGCAATGCTTTGGTAACAGCCAATCAAGATCACAAGATGACATCTTGTAGAAGTTGTTTTCTTGTTTTAATGGAATGTTCTAGATCTAGAAGGATGTACTATAGCTTTATTGATAAGAGCTTGTCTTCCAGATTCACAATCTTTGAAGAAGTATATTCACACCACATCCAGTGTATGTGCAAAGGATTATTATGAGACTCTTGGTGTGAGTCGCAATGCATCTGCATCAGAGGTCAAGAAGGCCTACTATAAATTGGCTAAGAAGTATCATCCAGATGTGAATAAGGATCCCAATGCTGCAAAAACCTTCCAAGCTGTGTCTGAAGCTTATGAAGTAATAGACCAGGCGCTAGTAACAGATTTTTGGGCATGATTTACTTCAGTGTGTCTCTTGGGGTATATTGAGGTATGGATATTGTGATGATAATAAGAACTAAGCTATATATAAATGAATATGAATATGAATATGTTCTTCATATACAGTGTATTCCTGATAAACGGGATTCTTCGATTTTGGGTAGAAAAACTACTAATTTCTAAAAACCATTTAGACAAAAGTTGTTCAAAA
>JARJDQ010021816.1:0-13298 GCA_030264215.1 Geostiba sp. GC000077
TGACATTATCATTTGAATTATAACAGTGAATAACTGTATATTGTATTTTCAAAATAACATAACACGGCTGTAAAATTAGATCTTTTGATCTTTTCGAGATATGCATATACATACATAATCTGAAATTTGTATTAATTTAAAATAAATATTATTATATACATATAACGTGCGAAATTCATAAATTACAAAAAAAAAATATTAAGACACCTCAATGGTGAATTTGGTGTATGTTTGGTTACCTATAGTAAAAAACATATCAGTATTTCAAATCTCGCGCCATTCTTACAGCAGTGCCCCTAGCGTTTGGGGTGATAACTATTTCCGCCATATTGAATTCCGATAGCACCCGAAAAGCAACCAACAGATTCCGGCCCCTATACTGATCAAGTCTGTTTCTGTTCCGAAACATAAACATAACCTTAAGGGAAGTTTTATTTATTTGAAGATGCGGCGTCGTCGTCGTCCTGACGCAAAGCAGATTTAAATCAAAAAGGTAAAAAATTTAATTTAGTCCTTTCGTCGCCGTTCATTAATAAACGGTTGTTGCGTCTTGTAGATGTCTGTCGTAATAGAAACGACGATTGGCGACCTAACTGTCGACCTGTTCGTCACCGAGAGACCCTTGGCGTCGTTAAACTTCCTCAAATTATGCAAAATTAAATACTACAACTTTAATCTCTTCCACACCATCGAGCCCGGTTTCATCGCCCAGACCGGTGATCCCACCGGCTCTCGCGATGGAGGCTCTTCTATTTATGGTGTTATTGATGGACCTGAGCGCAGGTTCTTTCCGGGTGAAAAAGCACCCAAGATCAAACACACCAGACAGGGTTTGCTCTCATTTGTCGCCAACTCAGAGGGAATGATTACATCACAGTTCTTCATCACGCTTGGCGATGAGCTGACATTTCTGGATGATAAGCATTGCGTGTTTGGCGAGGTGATGGAAGGCCTGGATGTGCTTGAGCTGCTGAATGAAACCATCTGTGATACGACCAATCGGCCCTATAAGGATATCCGCATCACGCACATGGTGGTCTTGGAGGATCCGTTCAATGATTTGGAGAGGATGGTGGTGCCGGAGCGGTCGCCGTCGCCGTCCGCGGAGCGGCTCAAAGGTGGCCGGATTGCACCGGATGAGGATATCAATGACACAGATGGCAAGACCACCATCGAAGTGAATGAAATGCTGGCTGAGAAGGAAGCCAAGGCACGCGCGACGATCCTCGAAATGGTCGGCGACATTCCCGAGGCGGACATGGCGCCGCCTGAGAATGTGCTCTTCGTCTGCAAGCTGAATCCGGTCACCACCGACGATGACCTGGAGATCATCTTCGGCCGCTTCGGCAAGATCGTCTCCTGCGAGGTGATCCGCGACAAGAAGTCCGGCGACTCGCTGCAATACGCGTTCGTCGAGTTCGACAATCAGAAGTCCTGCGAGGACGCGTACTTCAAGATGGACAACGTGCTGATTGACGATCGTCGCATTCACGTGGACTTCAGCCAGTCAGTGGCGAAGGTCAAATGGCACGGGAAGGGGCGCGGCATTACCACCTACGATGACCACGGCCGCAAAACGAAGAACAAGCGCAATGCCGATCTGGGCAAGGGCATTTACAAACGCGAAACGGCCAAGAGGCGCAGTCGCAGCCCAAACGATCGCACACCACCGCCCAGGAAGCAGAGTCCGGGGGAGCATCGCACCCCACCGCCGAGGAGGAAGAGTCCAGCGGAGCATCGAAAGCGCACGCCGGAGAAGCACCGTCCGACCGAGAAGAACGATCGTGATCGTGCGCGTGATCGTTCGCGCGATCGCAAGGACGACTCCAGAAAGAAGCGCCGCAGGAGTCGCAGTCGCGGTCACACCCGGCGAGGGAAAGACGAACGCCGGCGTCGTCGCACGCGCAGCAAGAGCACCTCCAGGCGTCATCACACCAAACAGGACAAACGCAAGAAGGACGCGTCGAATACGCGCCGCAGGGAGAAAAGTCCGCCAAAGAAGAAGGACCCCACTTCCAGCTCGTCCAGCTCGTCGAAACGCCGTCGAAAATCTTCGGACAAGTCGAGTGATCATTCGAAGCATGGGCATGAAAAGCGAGACAAGAAAACCTCCAGAAAAAAATAAGCAGGCTGATCTAGTTCGAGCTTCGATTCATTTAACAGAATTGGAAGAAATTCAAAAAGTCTAAGGTCCTACTCAATCATTTATATCTTATGAAAGCATTAAGTAATTTGTTCATATCATCATGCGAGTGACATAGACTTGCACTACAGTCCTTCCGATTTTGTCAATTGAAGATTCGTGTCTGTCATAGTTAATTAATACAAACCATTTTCGCAGCAAGTATTCTTTCTCGCTGAGTGTGGCGCCGCTCTTATTAATGCAAAATAATTAAGTTTGTTTACGCATGACGTGCTGGTGCTGAAGAGTGAAGAATGACGCGAAATTGATTAATGCGCCGTGAAAAACACTTACAATTACCCGTTGAATATTCAACGGAACGTAAATGTAATTACCATAAAATGCGCGTCCCGTTTAGCCAGCGGGGCGAGCCTAACAAAACGACGGCGCGAAGGTAGTACTCCTTTGGAAAAATCGATAGCGCTGTTCCCAAGCGCGCCGGATAAATGCACACACACTCGTGATGCCACGAATTGTAGAAATAAATAGAAGCAGATCCTTCCTGGAAATGCAAATTGCTCTTCGGAAGCATATTTACGAATCGCATTCAGGCAAGACGTGCGCCGAGGTGGCCTAAGTGCATGTCACTCTAATATGTGTCTCGTCTCCTAGCCGCAAGCTCTCTGCGCAATACTTTTGATATACCGCATGTGGGCATCGAAGATAATTAGGCCTGCAAGGGATGAAATTCAGGACGAAATCTCTGTTTGATTTTTAAAATCTATTTAAAGAATTCGGTGAAACGGCTGCCTCATCATGACCGGGAGCGATGTCATGCGAAGGTCGCCGTTTTGCGCCTTGCGCATTCGGAATGTTCTGGGGGCGGCGCGGCTGGCGGCATAGCCCGCGCTCGTCGGGGGCGGTTGGCCCGTGCGCCAGTCTGCTGTGTTGCCACCAACGAGCAACATGTCACGGCACGCACACGTCGGGAAGACGCTGACGGTTTTCCTTACGCTCATCCTGGCGACGCTGGCTCTGCCCACTTCGGTGGTGCAGGACATCATGGCAAACGATGTCACCAACAAGAAAGGTGAGAAAGGTGATGACCTTCATCATCAAGTCACTTATACCTTAAATACTAATAATCTTATAAATGTTATAAACTGGAACTGTAATTGAAATTAGGGGAATGTATTAGGTCAGGTTTTGTTGTAATTGTGAAGTGCATGGCACCCGAAGGGGTGCCATGGGCAAAACTATCAACGTCAAGCATCATTGATATTTACGTGGGCGAACTGTTGCCGCTCCACGTACGTGGTATTCTACCTCAACAAAATCGATAAGCGGAGCGCGCGGGTTTACCTGTTGCTCGGTTTCATTCAAGCTTCGAGGTTCGTGCCGTTGGCAAAGCTCGCAACTCCGCGACTCTAATGCATGCCATCGACGATTTGTCTTGTCAAGCGCGACGACGGGGAGGACAACGCCGACTCATCTGCGCGTCATTTATCCTGGTTTTTCTTTTGCGAGTAGAAAGCGCAAATGTGTGTCGACTGATTTTTGCGATGATAAATTGTTTTGCATCACGAGCGTATATTTCTGCACTTTCTTGGTATCTTTGGTAACAGCGCAGCAATTTTTGTTCAATTTGTCATTGCAGTAAAGCGAGCGCAGTCCCTCTCCTCGGCGGAGAAGCCCCTGGAAGCTCAGAAGGAGTATTTTTATCCTACGGCGATTAAACGCGGTGGTAAGTTTTGGATGAGTTGAGTTTCATTAATTTGAAGTTTGCTGCTTTCTCAATATTGATGTTATACAAGACGTAGGAGGTGAGGCGTGGAACCGAACTGCGCTTCCTGTTACTTGTTAAAGTGTTTGAGTATGAAGGGATGCTTGCTCCTTGGCTTCTTGCCTCCCTGCAAAATTGAATTAATTATATGCACGAGTTGAGAAAGTGGAAAATTAGCTCGGATGTAACGGATGCTCGTGGAGTTTCTTATTAGTGCTTGATTAAAACTTGATATAGGCGGCAGCTTGAAGACGAACCAGCTGCCCTTGCTCACCGAATGGGATCAGCAGCGTTATCGCGAGCAGGCAGAGGCACTGCCGGCGGCGCTTTACGCCCCCCTGGACGAGCTGGACGACAAGTCGCTCGCCGACTACGACAAGGGCTATCGCCTCGCGGCAAACCGCGACAAGCTGGACGAGGCGCTCGAGAACGCCATCCTTAAGTCCGAGATGTACGGCGAGCCGGTGGGGCTCAATCAATATCGATACTACGGCGCCGACGATCGGAAGCGGAAGCGGCGCAACGCCAGCGCAACGGCGAAGAAAGCAGCACGAAGGTACCGCCCCCCTGCCAGTTTACACCCCGGCGCGCCGCTCTGGCCACCATCTAATTTAATCCAATTGCCAATTCGTCTCTCGAGCGCGCGGCGCGCACTTGCGTCAACCCCTGACATATCGAGTTGCGCGATCATTTCCCAAGTCGTCCCAAGTCCTAACTCCTAAGTTCCTAACACCTAAGCAATTGGATTGTATTGCACAGCACGCGCTTGTCCTGAATTGCTAATGGGCTTCGTTGTTTGTTTGCAGGATAACGAATCGATTGAAGCGCGAAACCGACCTGTCGCCGGAGGACATTCTTGCCATCCTCACGCTCTGGGAGAACGAGCGCCTGAACAATCCGAACCGCCGCCCCTGGCAGCCGAGCTACGAGAGCGACTATGCGGACATTGCGCAGGACTCCGACGAAGACTGGTTGGATGCGCCCGTGTACCCGCATGCTTCTGATGAACACATGACGCCGCCATCGCCCAACTACTACTACGACGTTGTGCCGCAGTACAATGACAAGCGCGGACGCTGGGGCGGCTTCACCGAGAGCCGGAGGAAGCGCTTCATGGTGGCGAAGAAGCGCGGCGATCCCACGCGCGAGCTGCGCTACTTGAACGGTCCATCTCGCAATGATTACTATGCGTTGAGCGAATTCCTCGCCAACCAGCGCGAAGCAGACGTTCCTCTTTACCAGCGCTACTAATTTTGAAATTGGAATTTGGGTGACGCACTTTCCCAGTCACGCCCTCCTGGCCCCACAACCCACAATTATATAAATTGGAGCATCAGGCCGTCAGGCATACATACACCTACCTAATAGATGTGTACAATATATCGATGTAGTATATTTTTGAGCAAATTTAATGAAGTGTACTAACATCAGCGCAACTCTATATCTCTATCAATCAGTCAGTATAATAATGTTGTAAGCATAAAGCAAAAGATATGGATGTTATTGAATGTTGAATACTGTAATCTATAAAGTAATTATAATTATTAATCTATCCGCCGGCCCTCGTAGTTATTTAGAAATGATGTGTAATAAATTAAGCGCAAAGAAAGTTTACCCGTTTACCGATTTTCATAACGGCTTAACTCGCATGTGCTTTGTCGTACGCGGCCAGAATACCGACAGCCACCGAATGCTCATGTTGCAGGGCGATCTCATAGGGAGTGCGATTTGTTTTATCCTTCACCGCGGTTTTCACGCCAATATACAGCAGATATCTGACCAGCATCGGCATGCCGGCGATCGCGGCGTAGTGCAGGGCATTCCTGCCGTACTCGTCGATGTAATTGACGTACGCGCCGTGCTTCACCAACAATTTCAGCAGGTAAATATCGGCGATTTGCTGGCAATTCAGCACCGCCTCTGCAAATAGCTGGTCAATTCGCAATTGCATTCGGCGTCCAAAGGGACATACCATGAAAGATATACAGGACGTGGAGGCGGGCTTTGTTCACTCGGGCGCCGTGCCGCAGCAGTCCGTAGCAGATGTCAATATCCTTCTTCTCCAGGATGGCGATGGACAGCGGCGTGGCGGAAAACACGTTCACCACGTTCAAGTTGGCCTTGTAGGCGAAAAGCATGCGCAGAATGGTCTCGGAGCCGGCCTCCACGGCCATATGCGCCACAGTTGATCCATTCCTAGAAGAGGTAAAGGTAACTCAGTTGCGTTTTGAAAATTGACTCAACTATGAATTGCGTTTTATTTAGGGTCACGCTGAAATTTTCTTTTTCTACGATCACCTCTAAAACTGGTCATTATGATATCGTATACAATGCGTAAAGTTCCAGTTTAATGATGGAGTATCTTAATGAATTCATTAAGCAACTAGTTTCATAATGAAATTGCAGAAGAAGTTGCCTACAGTTAGTTGCACATGCAATCCCATATGCTGGCCGTCGTAACCTGCGACCACGATTTCGCGGCCGCGTGCTATAAATAACTATTAATAGTTATCATTTATCAAAATATCAAAAAAGCGTGGCTATTAACAAACCGAAAGTTTCTTAGATCTTAGGTTTCCCGGAAGTCATGCATCGTCTTACCCATTGGGAATATTAACTCTAGCGCCGGCTTTCAGGAACACGCTGACGATCTCGTCGCGTTCATTCGTGACTGCCTCATGTAATGGAGTGTGCATATAATCAAATGTTTGAAGATTCAAATCTATGCCAGGCCATTGTATAACATATAGCACAAGGGACAAAGCGCCATTGCCGGCGGCTATATGGAAAATCGTCCTGCCCACCATGTCGTACGCGTTGATTGAAATTCCGGAGTGGAGGCAGAAACCGACCGTCTTCAGGTCGGAGCGGTCGGCAGCCTCGAAATACTTGTCCCGCAACTCGTGGTGCAAGGTGGGGTGAGCCCTCAGGAATTTTCCGGTATAAATATCCCATTCTGTTGGAAGGACTAGCTTAGGTTTGTTCTGCTGGCTGGAGGTGGACCCTGTGTTTGACATTGTCCGTGTATAACATTGATCATAACGTCACGCAATGCCACATTTTGAGGAAACATCAAATTACTACAAAATTATTTTATCTATTTAACAATTGTGCTACAGAGTGGAGGTGTGCAAAACATTGTTGTGAGATGACTGACTCATGGCCATCGTGTTTTCTGTGTTGGTGTTACATAAATGCTGATTGGCCTTGGCCTGATGCGAAATTAATTTCGCTACAAAAATTCATTATCGAGCATGTGCTCAGTCAACTGTTTCAGTTTGATGTTGACGAAACTGTCGTGTTTCAATTCCTTATCGAATGCTTCGATTAGGCCATCGTGGTTGTCCAAATTGGCGAAGTCCACGATTTCCTCCCCCTCGCTCATCATTAGTTTCGAGACCACTAGGGACATATTATAGCCGAACTTGCCGAACTGCTTCCATTCCTTTAGCAAGTCTTCGAAGGTTATTGTTGGCTCGCATTGCATTTCCCGCATTGATTCGCACAAGCTGTCGTAGTATATGTGCAGGTACTTATCCAATTGATCCAAATACGCTTTGGGCGCGCTGACGTAGAAGAAGTAGCTCAAATCCATTACTGGTGAGCCGACCATCAAAATTTGAAAATCCAAGAGACATATGTCTGTTGGCTTGCTGGGATCGTTTACATCGTCGTATTTGAACATCATATTGTTCACCCAACAATCACCGTGACATATAACTGGAAAATCACCAGTGTTTCCAATACAATATTGCCAAATTGCAGTGGGATTGAAATTTTCCAGCTTCTTCTCGACTTTTGTATCACCCTCAAAAAGTTGCCTTACTTTGCGCGCAGAGCCGTCAAAGACTTCGAACATTACTGGATCAACATTATCTGTTCTAAAAACAGCCTCGGGCATTTGATTTACCAGTTCTGAATAAGTCAGAGGGTCCTTCTGCTGCATCGCATAGGAAGTCGCATGGAACTTGCCGTATGTCTTTAGCACAAGCTCAATATGCTGATGGTCCATGAACTTCATCCTATTCCAGAGTTCAAAGCCACGCGACCGAATGTTCTCCATGACGATAACTTCCTTCTTATCATCCACGCAGGAATTGTAGAACGTTGCCGTCGCATTGAATGGCTTCCGCACTGGATAGGTTTCAGTTTGAAACTTTCTGAACGTTGGCACTACTTTCTCGTAGAAGAGAATCTCCCGAATGAACGCGTCGTGCAGGGGAGTCATCTTCCGAAAATGCTCGATCCGGGGGGCGGCCTTCATCACAACGTGCACCTCCTGTCCATCCTCGGCGGTAACGTCCACGCGTGTCAGGAAGCTCATGTACCCATCGCCCTTGTTGGCACCGATATCGATGTGCACATCCCGTGGTCGAATTTTGCGCTGCTTGTATACCGGCTGCATCAACTCGTCCACCTCGTCGCGATCCAAAACATTTCCGTTGTTTCCGTTCATGATGGCAAGATTCTGTTGTGTCCAAACCACGACGCGAATACTGAATGATTAAAGTTGCAAGCAATTTAATTTTCTGGGACCAAACTGGCGCGCTCCAATTTACGCTCTGACACGAAAATTGCCGAACTCCGCGCGTGTGTGCTTCCCCGTCAAGCAGCAAATGTATACAATTCAATAGGCCAGAGGCGTAGTTAATAGTTATGTAACGAATTTCATCTTGCTATATATCCGTTCGAATTCGCTCCATCACATCGCATTTGTGTAATTATTAACAGCCACAAGGTCAACCATTGACGAGTGGCAAACAAGCGGCAACGTGCGCACTTGATAAAGCATAATTGCAATAGCACACGATGGCCTCTATTATTATTTAACTAGGCATTCCGCACCAAACACAACTACCAATTAAATTCTATTTAACATGGGATATCCATGCGCATTATCCATTTTAGGCTGCAGTTGCGGTTCATCCGATTAGTATATGCGCAGCGCACATCAAACAGTTTGAAAGCAAATATTTGCCGCGTCGACCGCCACAAAGCCAAAAATAAAGCATCGCAAATATTTATTTCAATCGGCCGTAACTGCATAGCCGCAGTCTTCGCTTCTGTTATCGACGGTTCGAGATTACCGATTAGCTAACATTAAACAGGGCAATATTCATGTTGCAGCAAACATAACACATTATTACATGACGGGCAAGGTCAACATGTGCGGTTGGTGCTGTTTCGAATTCCGCACACGAATACTGAGATTGACAAAAAAGAATGGTAGTTCTAATTTCGATTTTATTAACAACCATAACAACTACGAACAGCTGTGCGGAGATAAGCATTAACATTAAATCTCAATTATCTCGCTTATGTCAAAACACAAACATATTAAAATTCCCTAAACTTCTTGTAATCTTGTCAGTCCACAACCAATGTGTATAAAGCATATTATATTGGCTATACTATAAATATAATACTATGTCAGAAATGCATTTTCATGCATGTGGATGGAAAGGTTCTTCAACTTTTGTTTGACAACTGACTCGTGCCTGCATTCCCGCTCCATGAGTTCGTCCATGTTGGTCTCGGTGACGTCTGTGAAGTCGATGACTTCGTCCTTTTCCATCATCATCGTCCTGCTGATCATCATCGACATAAGAAAGCCAAAACGAGCAAATTCCTTCCACTCGCATTTGAGCTCTGTGAATGTTATCGCTTTGTCCATGTCACAGTTCATTGTCTGCATCGATGTGGTCAAACTCTTGTAGTAGATCATCAGTAGGTCATCCAGTTGATCTAAGTGCTTCTTTGTGGCGCTCACATACAAGAAGTATGACAGGTCCAGCACCGGCGAGCCAGTACGCGCCAATTGGAAGTCCAACAGACAAATGTCCGTTGGTTTACTTTGGTCAGCAGGATCCTCATACTGGAACATCATGTTGTTCACCCAGCAATCGCCATGGCGGAGGACAGGATGATTGCCGAGATTGGTGCAGATGGACTTCCAGAAGGCCATGAGCCCACCATCCTTGAATCTGCCCAACTTCTCGTACACCGCGGAGTGATGGGGATCGTCAGCGAACGAGTCGTGCATCTTGGATGACAGCTGCTGGATCATGCCGCACATGCCCGGGTCGAACTTGTCCGGGCTGAAGATCTCGAACATATTCTGCGTGAGCTCCGCGTACGTCTCCGGCTGTTGCTGTTGCATTGCGTAGGAGATGGCGTGCAGTTTGCCGTAGGTTCTGAACACCAGCTCAATGTGTTGGATGTCCATGGGCTTCATTCGGTCCCAGAGTTGGAAGCCCTTGGTGCGGATGTTCTCCAATATTAGCAACTCCTTGCAGACATCGGACTGAGTCTTGAAGCACCTTGGAATGTTAGCAAATGGCTCGGGGACCTCGTGTTCCCGCTGGAATTTGTCAAACGCTGGCATTATCACCTCGTAGATGTGAATCTCGCGCAGATAGGCGTCATGAATGGGCACGAATTTTCGCACGGCTTCCACGCGAGGCGCACATTTGATAACGGCGTGAAACCCCGTCCCATCCTCAGTGGTGACATCTACGCGGGTGAGGAAACTCAAATAGCCATCTCCCTTTTCTGCACCAGATGATATCTGCACTTCTTTTGGCACGATATTTAAATCCTGATAGATGCTTGCCATTGTGGCCTCTACTTCCTCACGTTCTAACACATTGGTGTTGTTGTCGTTCATTGTTCTTTGATCGCGAGGGTTGCGCGATCAAATGCAAGGTAAGGTGTGTGTATATGATGCGTCCAGCCGCAATTTAGAACACAAACTGAATTTTATCTAGCATCAATTTTGTTTACGCGCGCGGTACCTAGCCACTTATTTTTGTTCAATGACACAAAGTTAATTTGTGCAACGAGTGGGGATTCCGTTCTGAACAGGACCTTTCGAAATGCGAAACTAATTATTGGAGCATTATTCAAATCAATTTTGTTCCATAATAAAGAACTCGTTACTAATAAAAAACTTCTGTTTGCTATGTCTTAAAACTATATCTTAAACGCGCTGTCTCATAATTTATTTATCCGCAAAGTTTATGTAACTTTTAAATTTCTTTGTGATGCTTTGTGAGCACTGAGCACTGAGCACTCATCGTAGGCAACACAAAGGACAGTTTGAATGATTAAATATATAAAATTTTACTTCTACTGTTCGGTTTTGCTTAAAAAAATAATAAAAAAGGAATGATATTCCGGCAATTAAGTAAATTTTGTTATTGCAAAACGCACAGTTCAAAATATTGATTTAACTTTTAGGTACTCTCGGTGTACTGTGGATTGCCTATAGTCAATGGTTGCAAGTGAGAATATCCGTTGGTAGACTTAACAAAATTTGAAAAAGTTTCTTTTGAACACACTACACAAAAATGGCAAATGAGAAAACATTTTAAAATGACATGCGATACACTGTTGGTATTGAAGGAATAGTAATGCAAAATTGAAGCATCTTCGCGGTGAATTGCGATCGCGGCATCAAGAGGTATGCCAACGAACGATGCTCACAAGCAATAAGAATCGCGACGACTTCATTACAAGTACAAATGTGAAATCACGAATTGTAAATAGCAATACGCATTCAGATGCAAAATCAAATGGGCGAATGCAAAAGTTAGAAAAATATAAATGCGCTGCGTCGGAACGTACGTGCGCCTTATTCATATCAATGTTTCCATGTTACGTTTTTCTTGAGTATGTGGCTATTTGAATGCTCTGCGCAGCCTGCAGCCTACTTACACTTAAACGATGGCTGGGATGTGCCCGTTGCTGGTCAACGGCGCGGCGGAGAGCATCCGCAGTTGGCAATAATATCGATGGCCGCTGATCTTATCATTTTAACGCAACTGACAATCAAACGACTGCGAAGCGGAATCAAATCAGTACGACTTATGCACCATCGGATTGCAATGTGCAAGCCAATGCGCAGGCAATGTTGCGTTTGATGGATTCTTCCCAAGCAGCAGAAACTAGATGGAAGATAATGAAGATATTTGAATTTCATGGATGCAAAGCAAAAATCTACGATTTTCATACGCATGCCTTCATCGTTTACTACCTTGTACCTGGATTACTCCGTTGGGTTTTATTGCAAAATATCAGTTTACTATCAAGCGATTTCCGTGATCTTGATACAAAGTTAAGAATGATTTCTTATGGAATGCAATCGCTTTAGTTCTTAAGTGTGATCCCCGTAAAGTTTCGATAAAATGTTGCTTTCACCGATAAACCGTGTATGTAGATTTCATAAAAGTATACATACATTTTAATTTTTCGCCTTGTCAATGCATTGGATGCATTTCACCATTGAAGTCCAGAGATTAAAATCGAATTGTACTAAAAATCGTGTTTAGGTCGCAATTTATTGCGCGATCGTTTGACAAAACCAATAAACGATATATTTTTATAGTTTTAAAAACGACGCAAATATTAAAGGGTCGGTGCATGGGGCTTGTACGTTATTTTAATGCGATGAAAATTTCTTTTACATTGGTATTAAAAGCACCCACGTATTATTTGGAGACCGAGCCGCAAAAAATTATTTTAGCTTTGAAGTGTAATTGATAAGCTTGGTTTTCAAACATTCAAATGTTTTTTTCATGTCGTCAAAATATGCAACAGAAAATGCTTGATGTTTTCCGAACGCGAGCTCCTTTTTGAAGTTTCTCGACGGATAGTGATAGCCAAGAAGATGCTTTTTATGATGCACCTAGTCCCAACCTCCACGGAGCCCGAGAGCGGTCTTAAAATTAATATTGGCATTTTTGCGATTTTTTTTCTTCTATATTTTGATGACTTACGGGGGAAAACCTTTGATATAACCGCTGTTTAAAATGCATTCCATCCCAACTCCTTCAGGGCCCAGAGGTGCCTTAAAATCATATTTTAAGATTTTAAGACTTATTTCCATATTTTGATTTATATTTCCCGAATGCGAGCTCTTTCATTTTGAGGACATAGGGCGGAAAGTCCTTTATATTTTCTGACCGCGTGCTCCTTTTCAAATTTTCTTTGTATATTCGGATAGCCAAAAAGACGCTCTTCATGATGCACCCAGTTCCAACACCAATCAGCACCCCGGAAGTCTCTTAAAATATATTTTAAAATGATGATACATTTTTTGAAATTTTGACGACATGTGACGGAAAATCCATCATATTTTCCGAACGCGTGGCGTGTTCTACTTTAAACGTTTTTTACGGATTCAAACAGCCAAGAAGACTCTCTTCATGATGCATGCAGCCCCAACCCCCTCAGGGCCCGGGAAGAGTCATAAAATAAATGTTGTAATTTTGATTCACTTTTTCCAAATTTTCACATCATGTGACGCAAAATCCTTCATATTTTCCGAACGAGCTTTCCTTATTAAACTTTCTTTGCGGATTCAGATAGTCAAGAAGACGCTCTTCAAGATGC
>JARJDQ010021827.1:0-10082 GCA_030264215.1 Geostiba sp. GC000077
GAGTCAAACATGGAGTCACGTGGAGTCAACACAGCCAATGGCATAACGTGTCCTGAACAGCTGAGAGTTTGTTTGACTCGTTTCGTTGTGATACAGTGGCGCCCCTAGCGGTAAGTTAATAAGGTTAGAGGCGAATATCAAACAAATAGCTGTAAGTAGCTATTAAAATGTCAATATAGATGGCGTTAATGTGTTGATTCGAGAGTGAAATTTAATGATGCAAGCGCAGGTGGAGTGGTAATGCTCGAACAAAGTGCAGAGCAATGAGTTTTATTTCACGGACTAGGGGCGTGGAGGCCTGGTCCTGCCGTATTGACTTGAAGAGATTAATTAGTCGCGCCATCGCCATGAATAATTCGGCGCATGCATATGGATGAGGGGTGTAAGTGCGCGCGCTGGGCGCTCGCACGTCCGTTCAATTTGCGCATTCCATTCGCGAGTCGCGGCATCTCGGCATTATGCTACGCGCCCGGCTCATTGTTAAAAGTTTCCGCATGTAAAGGGAGGTCGGGCGCACTTTCAACGCCTCCGTAACACCGGAAAGATTCGATCGCCTTTATCCGTTGAATATACAATGTGTCCCAACGAGCCAACGACCAAATATAATTCGCCTCTATAGGAATCACTCATAAATGAGTTATATCGCCCCCTGGCGGAAGATACCATCACTTTTGCACCAAGAAAATCGTGTCGGTGACTCGTCATTGATCCGTTTTCGAATTTGCACCTTGCCAATCGTGACAATTCGTGTGTAATCGTGCTCACGCTTGCTGTTATTTGCTGAATATTTAGGTGAAAAACTCAGCTGTTCAGAACTCATTTCAGGAGTTCCATTTTCTGACACCAGATGGTGCGGCGGACGTTTGGTTGAGTTTAGAAGCAAAGGTATTAATCTCATGGTAGCGCTTAGCACACCTAGGTGGCACCACTTGATGTGAAACAATAACAGTATTTAATTTTTATTGTTTTTGATGCACATTGTGTTTAAATATCAATATTTCATGCGATTTCCGTTCAGAATATGTCCTAGGTGAGGATACTATGTTTTTTTTTGGGAAAGCAGGAAAGGATATGTGAGAAGCGAAAAGTAGTGCATGTTGGGTTGCCGAGCTGGCGCATGCAAATATCGCGCCGCGCTGCGCTGCCGCTGAGGGAATTGCCATTAAACGCGCGATTTTCCTCCAACGGCCGGTAATGTATTCGCGCGCACGACCGTGAATCCGCATTCCCCGACGAGCCGAGAGGCCCCACATTTTGCCGCCCCCCAAAAACCTCTCCGTTCATAAAGATAATGCCCCGTCGCCGTGTGTTAGGAGAGAGAGCAAATAACGAGTGCCACGAGAGCAGCAAAAACATAACATGCAAAAAGTATCAACTTGGGAGATGTAGATGGCAGCACTTGCAAAGCAAAAACACTAAAAACGCGTGTTATATGACCAATTTCAGCAGCAAAGGGCGCCGTTTCTATTGAAACGGTAGAGGGAAGAAGCATAAAGTATAAATCCATTGCAATCATTGCAATATTCTCAATTCAATTCTCCACGTCGTTATTGTTTTCTTTTTTCCAGACGCAAGGAGGCTGGACAAAGATAATAATTTTCAATTTGAACACATCATCGAGTCGCCGTGCCGCGTCCGCTGAGATAGATATCGACGGTGAGGCCGTACGCGCGGGATAAATCCGGCGGCGGCGATTTTCCCCACCGCGGGAGCGGCCCAGTTCACCTACATCCTCAAACGGCCAACCCGAGTCCTGAGTCCTGAGTCCTGGCGTGCGATTCATGCGAATCGCCTCGGATCCTCGCCGCGTAATTTATGTGTGGTCGAGACGTTTTCGGTTTAACAACCGTTAACGTTTTTGGTTTCATTGCGCTCGCCTGCGGGGGAATGCCGCTCGAGTTTACCAAAACCCTCCTCCAACCCAACACACCGACACGACACACGCACGAACACAGTGTCCGAGCGATTCTCTGTCTGCGTCGCTGTGTCTCATAGTTATGATGATAAATAGCTCATGCAGCTCGACGAGGAACGAATTTATTACGCGCTGTTTTTTTTTACTTCTTCGCCGAGCGGGCGACACGCTAGAAATACGCTCCAGACGTATAAAACGATCGCAACATGTTAACTGTTTCGTGACTGTATGGTTGCATAATTTATCTCGACACGATGTGATGCGTCGTAATATCGAATTTATGATTTAATTTAAATGAAACTCGGCCCAGCACGGACCTTTGCAGTTGTAAATATTTCACGCTGTGTGCTCATGGTTTTTTTTCCTTTCCTGGGGGGCAAAAACTCGAGTGAGGGGTCGATGGGCGCATATGTGGCGGGCGGGCGGGCGATTGTGGGTAATGTCGTTTAAAATTCATCACCAGTCGCCACACACATGTGTGGCCCGGTTCAATTTGCCGCCCGCGGTATTTGAATCTCTCTAGATGATAGATAAAGTTATGCGGTTTTCGGGGGTAGCTGGTGCAAGCGTGCATTCTCGACCGCACCCCCAAGGAGACGATGTGCATGGTGCGCCAGTGCGCCAAACTCATTTTAAAGATATATTTCTAATTTCCATATTTTCTCATTCCACACGCAAAAAAGGCCTAAATTATTTAGGATTTAGGCAAAAAGTTTGAGTAACTTTTGGACGAAACTCTTGATTCATTGATTAATTGAATTTCAAAGGGGATAATGAAGTTTACCCAGTGACGTACTTTTAGGCAGTGATTAAATTCGGCCCAAAAGTTAGTTGAAATGGCCAAATATTAGTACAGGATCCGCAAAAAATACGTGTTTGGCGGAACTAGTTCCCACAAATGTGAAGATTGCATTATTGAACATATTAAAAGTATATAAAAATGTATGCATTTTTTCTCCTGACCAATATCTATCAATGAACCAAATTTCATCGTTATCGGGCTAAAACTATGGATTTGTCGAGGTGGACAAACATTGATACAAACTTACATTGCTTTTTATTTACAAGGTGATATATTTAAAGGTGCACACAGAAAAGAGGTATATTCTACATCAAATTTAGAGTCTAAAAGTCTAAAGTGTTCAACAACTTAGGGCCGTTTCACTTTAGTTTCCAAGATATAGCTTCTTTTAAGTTTTTTTTAATCAACAATAATCAACAATACTAAATGCCCAATAACTAAAATATGAGAACAAACACAATTATAAAATTAGCATCATTTGGAAGAGCGTTAAATTTCCTTTAATTTGATATACTTCACAGTACATGTAGGATGCAACAACAATCAAATACATACCACTCATTGTAAAGGGAAACAAACATTTATTTTGAAAAAATTATTGGCAATTTTCAATTAGCAATAACTCGTAAACTTACATAATTTGAAACAAATATTTATCGTGGTCAGTTGGCAAATTTCATGCCCTTTCTAGTGATGATATTGAATGTACAAAATGTTAACAAATTCATTATATAATCAACAAATGTATCATCAAAAACATGTTTGTGGAGGCGCCGGGAGAAGAATGTGTTTCTCGATTTCAAACTTTATGCAAAAAAAAAACCGCATTTTGCATGCTCAGATTTTTCTAGACTTTTGGTATGTCTAAAAGTACTATCGAACAAAAATAAACTACTGTACTATATGCCTTTTGGCAATCGGAGATTCTCTGTAGAAATAGAAATGAATCAGTGCTTTTCAATTTCATTAAAAACGTCGAAAGTTTCCGCGCGTAGTATCAAAGCGGAAAAAGCACCCGCGGGCTAAATCCAAGCAAACCAACCGCGAGATTACTATCAATATGTTTCGCTCCTTTTAATTTCCCGTTCCCTTCGATCCGTCGAAGGCCATCACATGTAGCGATGTAGCAAATCAAATGTTTGCAATTCGAAAATACATTTTAACGACTTTTCCCTCACAGTTAATCTTTCAACTTCAGCTCGACAACTCTACAAATCTTCCCTAGAACGCTTGAAGACTATTAGTAAGTATTTAAAGTAGTCTGTGAGTATCTAAGGCTGTGAGAGTTGCAAAGTTTGTTCGGCACTCTCCAAAGTCGTTAAAAAGGCAACGAACGCATTCTTATGAGCGACATGGGAATAAAACGCAAACACCCGCTGTGAACCAAACTGTGAACCTATGAGTTCGCTATTGGGATTCCCCGGATTGCGAAAACACGCTTACATTTTTAACCTAGCGCCGTCGTTGCGCATTAATGAATGGGCGTCAAGCGTCGAATAAATGAGCTCTATTATAGTGCTCGCCCGCTGCTTGAGGGCTTGCGGGCGGGCGGGGGGTGCTGGTAATGTACGTTTAATTGCACGCCGCGGCACGTTGACACCCGACGCCCGGTAATTACGTCCGCGGCGGCGGCGAAAGGTCACGTCCAAAGCGACAGCCGACGCCGACGCATGCAATATGCAACGGCAGCGCAAGGTAAACGATTTAACGCCGAACAAGCCGAACAAGATGACTGCCGAGGTGTCAAGTGTCAATTTATTTAACACTGATGATTCCCTGCTCGTTCCCTGCAGGCGTGCAGATTCCTCAACGCGGTTTAATTGATCTGTAACCTGTAAAAAGTGGCATATTTTGTATTTTGCTTTTGCCGTTATTCGAGATGTTTTCCGTGTCTAGCTTATTTCAGTTTTTTTACCATAATCAATCTTCGCCAAACCTTCACGATATCATCAGAAAGAACATCCATTATCTTGCGTTATTAAATGTACAGAGATTTTGATGCCAAAGTTTAAAGTGATTTTTGACTTACTAATAAACGTTTTACAATGATTGTGTATTGTATGTTTAAGGACTCACTATGAAATTGGAAATTGAAAGGTTGATTAGCTCTAAATGTTGATCATTGCACCAGCATGGGTCATGACAATATACAAGTCGCAGGGTGTTACATTTGATAAGATTGTTTACTAGTACTCAATCAAACAGCATGTATAGTAGTAGACAAAAAACACTAAATTTTGGCCGTGCTATACGTACAGCCAACTCAAGGTTTTTAATGGTCTTATATTTGGTTGCCTATAGTGACGAAGCATTTATTGCTTTATTTGTTTATTTGTATTTAATTAAGATCACACATGCGAAGGTACGGGTTATGGCGTTATGAAATGACAATTGAACGACACCCTGCCGCCGCCTCCCTCAGCCGCTACCCTCAGCCGCCGCCTCCGCAGAGGATGTAATCGAATTTCGTAATCGCATCGCCGCGTAATTGAATTCTAAGGCGAGCGGAGAGCATCTGCACTCTCTGCGCGGCAAGTTATTGTCTTACGTTTGCAAGGCGCGCGCAATTTGCCCAAGACTGGGCCTGGGATTGTTGTTTATCCCAACCGCCAACCCCCAACCCCGCAATGTGAGTGCATGAGTACAGAATGTGGAAGGAGTGGACGGAAAACGATACGATTTGGTACTTGGTTGTAGAGTGGACAAAACCAGCCAGTTGGAGGTGAATCTTGACGTCTACAATACGTACACGCATGCCATGCGGAAAACACCGCAACCCGCAACACAATTAGCTGCCTTCACTCCGGAACACCCTTCATTACCGTCGTTTCACTCGGCACGAAAATCGAATTAGATTCTATTAGTCGTTCCTCTCTCCTCCGCCTCTGCATGCACAAACATGGAAAAATGCTAACCTATGATTGATGTAGTAACATAGGCAACCAAATCAACACTAAACACATTCGCTAAATTTGCTTACCAAATAGGTACCGCTACCGGTTGTGTTGCTTTTTTATCATCCTGCGGAGAACATGCGCTGCGGTCCTGCGGTGAAATCGAGTTAGGGGTCGGAAGTTAAACGTACTGCACATCCGCGATTCGCAATCCACAGCAGGCGGCATCGCGCAATAAGTAAAACTGGTCGGCGCGCGGGGATTTTACGCGCCAACCGCCAACTATGCAACCCGTGGCGCATTAATGGCAGAGTAACGGGACTAACCGTAGAATTTATAACCCCGAATAACACGCCGCATTATCCGCGGATAAATCCACGTGCGACGCGCATATTTCGCACTCAGCGCGTGTGCTATTCATAACGTAGGCATCCCAGCATTTCGTGGTGCAAAACGGGTTGCATAGCATTATACTGGGTGTCCCAAGTTAAATTTGAACCTCAGTTTTGAAACTGTGAATAAAAAAAAATAGGTTAATAAAAGTTGTGTAGAATTTAGAGGCGCACAACTTAAAATTATTTTCAATTATACTGGGTGTTACACAAAGCAGGTATTACAAAAGTAACATTTTCTTAACTGGAATGATATACTTTTGAAATGATATTAAGATGTATTTCGCAATTCTAAACTTTGTTATCAATGTTTTTTGATTTTATCTGTTAGATTTCGAAATATTTCAAGTTTTATTTAAAAAATTACGATTGCATGCCTTCCGAAAAAAAATCATATCTTTAAAACTAAAAGTCCAAAATGAATATGGTTTAGTGCAATTTATTCACAGAAAGTATCGCAAACGGAATATGTATTAACCTTGTCAGCTATTTCATTATTCCTAACCGTAAAATGCTTTTGAAAAAAACTTAAAATTGTGATAAGTAGTTTTTTCTAATTGAGAGCCTTTTGCGGTTAGTAAAAATGAAATAGCTGACTATGTTAACATATATTCCGTTTGCGACACTCTCTGTGAATTAATTGAATTAAACCATATCCATTTTGCTCTTTTAGTTTTAAAGATATGATTTTTTTTCGGAAGGCAAACAAACGTCATTTTTTAAATAAAACTAGAAATATTTCGAGAACTAACAGAAAAAAAAAGTTGGTGGCAAAGTTATTTAGAATTGAAAAATACATTTTAATATCATTTCAAAAGTATATCATTCCATTTAAGAAATTGTTTTTTTGTATTATTTGCTTTCTGTAGCACCCAGTATATTTGAAAATAATTTTAAGTTGTACGCCTCTCAATTAACATTATTGTTTAAAATTCACATTATTTCTATACAAAACAAAGGATCGAATTTAATTTGGGACACCCGGTATAACTCACATCGTTCGCGTCGCTCGCGTTGTGTGTATATTTAGTTGCATACCTCGTTTATTACTACGACTGACTGGCTGACTGGACTGACTATATTTATGCGGAATTCAAAAGAGAAAATCGAAAATGATGAAAATTGCTTTTAATCTGTTATTGGTTATTCATATATTCGCAAATGTAAATGCGTGCAATGGCGCATTATGCTAACTTGTTTTGGGCGAGATTTCGGGCTGCTATCGACGGCGCGCGACGGTGATAAGCATCGCAACTAATGAAATCTCGACGTGCCGGCGAACGCTGCGCTGCACGTCGGATATTAATTAATAAGCTCCGGTATCGGTGGACAGCACCCCCCCATCACGGTTGGATAGTCATCGGACATTTCATTCCGTATCAATTCGTGCTCGATCATGACGAGAAACTCCGGCATGTCAACAGCACTGCATTGAATTTTAATTGCAAACGTTTGTTACACAAGTTTTCATCAATATTCGAATTCTTTGTCTTTTTTATAATTTACCGTACGCCACTGGTTTTCTACTTGAGACTTTATTTTGCTATTTAGCTCATAATCCATGAAATGTTCCAATAATATGCATTGCGTAAATTCAGCTCGAAATTTACAGTTGACGTTTTATTGTTGTCTGCGTCGTAAAACGAACGTTTTCCTCCGGTACTCTTCTTTTGCATTGCCGTCGGCGGTAATTTTGCAAACGTGCACAACATTTATGCGCGGCATGACGCAAACTCCGACGTTGAAAAAAAGAGCGTTCATAACATTCGAAAGCTTATTCGTGTTGTTTTTAAGCCTGCGCATCGCGAAAACTTGAAATCGACTAAATTTTTGTAATTAAATCCGGGGCGCGCCGTGCCTGCGAGCGTTTCGCTGGCACATTTATTAAAAGTTTGTGTGCAGTCCGCGGCACACGGCGAAAAAGGCAAAAGCACATTTTCATGGCATATTGGTGGAGGCGCTGCAGCTGAATTTTATTCCTGCGTCGATGAATTCAGCGGACAGAATTTTGTAATACTTTGTGTGAATGGGGATATTTTTAGATTTAACGCTTGCCTCAAGTCGGCGAGACTTGTCTTGTCTTGTTATCAGCAGTCTGCGCACGCTGAATATAAAATGTGAATGTATGATTATTGTTTCGAGCGTCAGACATAGATTCGATGTGAAGCGGCGCGGCAGGTGAAAAATGCGAGGACCTTTTTTCAGCGTCGAGACTCAGCGTCGAATCATTCACCATAATTTATGTCCTGCGATCCCATCAAATGTTTTTTGATTAACTCATACAATCGTTGGGAACAAAGACGATTTGTCACTTTACACTTTTCGAAGCTTGCAAATCTAACAATAGTTTCACATTTTATGGTGAGTGAAGTGACAACTTTGACACGACTTTGATTCGATGTGCCAGTGTGATTTTATTATGCAAAGTATCGCCTTTGACAGTTGGCAGTTATGCGTAGCGAATTTATTACTATTTTATGCAAACGACAGCGACTGTGTCGACTTCCGCGGTGTTCGATGTTGTTATCGCCCGGCGCCTCCACCCGTCGACAAATATAGAAAATTTAAAAGTGCAGCGTTGCGTAGGGAAATAATCAAAAGATATGTCACAAGTTAAATTCGAACCTCTGTTTTGTATAGAAATACTGTGAATTTTAAAAATCTATGTTAATAAAAGTTGTGTAGAATTGAGATGAGCACAACTTTAAATTATTTTCAACTATACTGGGTGTTACACAAAGCAGATATTACAAAAAATAACATTTTCTAAAATGGAATGATATTCTTTTGAAAAGATATTAAGATGTATTTCTCAATTCAAAAACAACAGTGTCATCACAGTTTTTTGATTTTTCTGTTAGTTTTCGAAATATTTCAGGTTTTATTAAAATAATCAGAAAAAAAAATCATATCTTTAAAATTAAAAGAGCAAAATGAATATGATTTAGTGCAATTTGTAATATCTGATTTGTGTAACACCCAGTATAGTTGAAAATAATTTTAAGTTATGCGCATCTCAAATGTACACATCTTTTATTAACATAGTTTTTTAAAATGTACAATATTTCTATACAAAGTAGAGGTTCGAATTTTTAAAGTTAGGCAACTTAATATGCACATGTAAGATGTGTTCCTCTTGATGATGCAAAACCGCAAGCTCTAACGTAATGTTCCTCTTAAGTCCGTCCGATGTCTTTGCAAGTCTTTGCAGCCTTTGCACATTAGTCTCCTTTACGCGTCTGTAACTGTTTGCAACCCGCAGAACTGCGCGGCAGGCGCATAATGAACGACCGCATTTGTCGCTGCCGTCCGCCGACAGCGTTGCAACGTCTAGGGCAGCGATAATTCCTTCGATTGCGTGCTCGGCAACGGAGCATCGTGCAACCACATCAAAGTCGCGACGCCAGCGCCATCACCACTTGATTTCATTCGCTACTTCACGCACGAATATTATACGAAGGTTGAAAATTACAAAATAAAAAATTTAAAGATACGTTTATCTGATCATCAACAAAGCCAAAAATAGAATCACAAAGGGAGCGTCGATCTCATTGAAAATTTAATAGCCAATTTACCTCAATATTGTGCTTGCTCTTCACGCAGATATTGCACATTTCATTAGGCTTACGCAACCCGGCACCCCTCGACGCAAACAACACTTCAGCGAAGAGCTGCAATAACAAACATCAAAACACTTCAAACGGTGCTTCTTTGTGTTTTTTTTTCTTAAAAGAATATTATCTCTAAGGGTAGCAAGATATAAACGCTCGTTTATATGGAGTTAAACAAATGAATTATGAAAATAATTTATAATTGCGTACGCGAATGGACTATTAATAAATTTTGAATTTGCATCAAATAAATCATGGCTGCACACTGTCAGCGCGCAAATTCCCTAGTTTCTAGTGACCCTTTTTCGAGTTGTAATTGAATTCTATGACGCGAGCTTCACGCGTACCAGGTAAGCTGTCATTGGTCAGTGGTAAACGTCAACCGCTCAGCAGTTGCCGTTAATTCGAGATGTTTTCCGTGTCTAGCTTATTTCAGCACTTCGTGCGGCTGCGACTCTCACTTCGCGA
>JARJDQ010021832.1:0-13052 GCA_030264215.1 Geostiba sp. GC000077
CCCTGTATACAAAAAATAATTACGAAGGTTTTATTGGAACACGGTTAATTATTTTTTACATTTTGAATCAAGTTATTTGCATTGTAATTATTGTGTGCCTGGCATTCTTTTCAATTCCTGCAAACCAATTAATTTTACGCCTGGCAATTCTCTAAGGAAGCATTTAAAGAATGCACAAATTGCTTTTTCTACGATTCCACCAGCGGGCGTGCTGGGTGCTGGCTTTTTCTATTTTTAGGCCCACACCTGTAAAAGTGCGCTCCCTGGCGTTTTCTGCGAATGCATTTCCGCCATGTACATCTTTCTGGAGTCTTAATATTCAACGTTTCATTTCAATTCTATGGAGGCTGCATAAAAGGCTCTGCTGGCTCCCCTGCACAGAGTCACATTCCCATCCGGAATCCGCACTTTTGCTGTGGTATTTTGGAAAGCGTTGTGGATCCTCTCTGTGCTTTCGGTAGGGAAGTGGGTACGAGCGGTTGGAATTCATCGGAATGCTCGCCTGCCGTGTGCCAGCTTGCGCGCCCTCGACATGCATCGCGCGCGCTCCCCCGGAAAGTTTTCCGCCTGGCGTTGGCGTATGGAAATGTTGGGGAAACGGCGCGTCGTCGCGCCAGGGGGTATTTTAATGGGGAGCATATTTTTCGTCCGCCTAGCTGGGGGAATACCTCGACTCCTGTTGAGCGCCGCCAGCCGATCGTGTGGATGTTATGCGGGTGCGTTCCCGCTTTCGCGATGTCCTGCGGCGGCGGCAGCGGCGGCGAAGCGACGAAAGCGAAGGACGGCAAACTTTCCACGCCAGCGCCAGCTCTCCGGCTGGAAGATAGCAAAGACGGTGTGGCGGGACGAGGCAGTCGAGCGACCCGAGGTTTGCCAGCCGAGGCAGGACGTAAATATGCGAGGACGATGTATTATCCCTCCGCGGGGATTGCCCGCATACGCCCGCGATATGAGCATAGTATGCAACGCTTGCCTTTGGGGACTGAAGCCTGCCATATAACAACATCAATGTTCATTTAGCAGCGACCATCATGGCCTTCCAATTTAAAATTAATAAGCATCTGGAAACTGTCATACTACCAATTGAGGTTTCCTGTTGGCCAAGAAAAGTGCAAGGCAAACTTTTCTCATCAAAACAATTTATCCTGAAGAACGCCATGCACGTTGGTTGCATCTCATCCAGATCTACCAGCGCAAAAAGAAACACTAATCCACTTCTCTGAATCGAAGATTCAAGAAAGTTCACTTTAAAAATTACTTCCTTCTGCTCTAGTAACTCGGTAAATCCAGAAAAAAGGAGAATGAAAACTATATAAAGTAATTAATGTTGCACCCCAACGTATACCTGTTAACCGTTAAATATTCAATAACGATGTTTGGTTTAATGGTAACGATATCTTATGCGCATCAATACGGCAGTAACGTAGATAATGGTAAAGTTTCCCCAGGCTAGGCGTTCGCTTCACCGGAAGATTGAGAGTGCTGTGCCCGTGCGAAAACGATGCATTGCAATTTATGTGTTGCTCAGTCCCATGCGACGCGCCCGGAAGGGGTTGGTTACTTGCCTACCTCACTGCGGTGCGAAACGCTTGGCCGCGACGCTGACGCCGCCGCCGCCGCCGCCGCGTTACGTAACTAATCGAATTATCCAACATGCCAGACTCAGACTAGTGGTTTACTGTAGCGATGACTACACTATACGCGCACAACTACAACTACCAGGTTCAGGTTCAGATTGCTTGAACTGGATCCGGCGCGCTCCAACACCTACAACCCTGGGGTTGTATGAGCGTTGAGGTAGTTGTTCAGTGCCAGGTTATTCGTATACGACAGTGTGGGGTTGAATCCGAGAGAGACACTGAGCGGTGACACGCGTCGCCGGTTATCAAGATAACCATATTTGCTGGGATATGCTAATTTGTATTTAGGGCAATTAAGTTAATCAACAGTCGAGCGCCGCTTCTGCACCGCCGCGTAACATAGGTACAGACTGTTGCATTAAGCTACTTTATCGTCAAATTTAGATAACCTAATATGGACCTTCCTCACAGGTTTATCTTGAGGAGGTAGCAAAACTTGTAATTTCTTCTGAGTCAATTTCAAGTCTTCTTCATGGGGAATATTTTCTGTTTCTTGTGGGATATTATTTGGGGGACACCCAGTGGTAGTGGAAACAGATAACAAGCTAGGCGTTTAGCGACAGGAGGATCAATAAGCACGTTTTGGTTTGAAATGTATCAATGAGTTGTCTAGGAGAAATAGGTTTTTAGCAGCAAATTCTTCGTCCCACAAAGACGGGGTTTAAATTTTTTAGTTCGTTGATACTTCTAGACTTTTACTATGTCAAAGACTTATTTTTTGATTACTGTACTTGAGTTGTCTGATCAAAATATAGTTCAATATCAAGCAACACAGTCAATCGCAGTAGAGAAAAAAGTAAATAGCAATGCGCATCGACGTCACATTGAATTGGCCCTGGCGAAAAAAGCTTCTCCCAGCTCTCGATTACCTCTATTGCTCTACTCGCCGACCGATTGATAAATGTTTCATTTCCTCTGCCAGCATTCACCAACACTTGTCGTCGGGTACACTGCCTAGAGCTATAGAGTATAGGTAAAGGGGATGCTGGGTTTCTCTTCATGTTTGTGCACGGAACGAAACGAAACGAAACGCACACCTTTCTTTCCATTCGGCGCGAGTGGCGCGTGAATGTTATCGCATCCTTTTGTTGTCCGCGTTACGGTTTACGAGCAATAGGAACCGTGCGCCGCTGCCCGCCGAAGGTGGCAGAAAAACACTATCACCTCCACCAAGCCTCCCAGCGTGCCAAAAAGGAATGAACCGTTGCGCCAAGGGGCACTGAGGTGCGACGAACGCGACAAACAATAAACGGACAATAAGCTGTTACTTCCGTTTATTTTCGTTCCCCTTCATGTCGATGGTAATGTAATTTTATCCTGGGTCTTAAAACATCCTGAGATATTATGGTATAAGTTGGTAAAATTTGGTATATGATGATTGGAGGGAAAAATATAGAATGCTGGAAGCATTCTGGGAGTCGTAAATTTAGAAAATAATTACTCAACCAGCGTGGAATTGCTCATATACGGTTTTGTAATGATACCTCGGTGATACATGTAGCCAGCCGCCGCCGCCACCGCCGGTGGAATGTAATTGGAACTCGTTGTTTGTCTGGACGAAAGAGCGAGCTAGCAACAACGAAATAGCCTTCCATTTTTTTGATGCCTACTCCCATTCGGATAATCGCACGCAACAACAATTCAACTCGTGCGGTTTTGCGGTCAGTCGGCAGCCAGGCGCTTGTCTGGCTGATATTTAAAATATCCATGACCCCTTGATATTTGTAACCATCCCGATGGGAGGTAAACATTTACCTCCTAATCACATATTTCAAATGCTACCATAATTCGCTGATCCTTAACCCTTCACAGCGTGCGCACACAGAGACAATAGTAATTTCAAAGGGTAAAGCAAATGCTCGTCATTGGTGCAAGATCTGAGCGAGTGAGCGAGGTTATGGTTTCATCTGGCCATGCGGGAACTGATAAAACAAGTAGCAACACAAAGCTAGGCCTGGCGCCGCGCCGGGATCTGCGGTGGCAATTCGCTTCAGAGGAAACCTTCCCCCGGCCTTATCTCGACGCTATGCGACGCCTCCAATTCCTCCTTCCATGTATGACGGTCTCATTGTTGTGCTTTCATTGCTATGTTCGGTTGACCATTGTTCGTCCGCATCGACAAGTTAACGAGTTCAACCCCAAATCCCACCTTACCACTCACTGCTCATGTGCGTACGCTGCGTACATCAAAGACATGGGGTTGTGTTTGAGTGGGAAGGCGAGATTATATTGGGCTTTGTCTTCAACCCTTCTGTCCTAATTATGAGAGTTATATCCTTTACTAGGTTATTATTGTTATTGCCCTTTGGCCCCATGGAACTGCGGAGTATGCGATGCGACAACACGCCGACACTTGATTTTCGGAGGCTTTGTATGATTGCTGAAAGAGAAACAAAGGGCTAGCTCTGGGGAGAAGAGGTTAGCTAAGGAGTAAGGAATGATACTTGTTATTGGAGTACGAATTATCTGGGCGAATAATTTGTCCCACTAATTGCCACCAAAATGAAAGTCTTTGCACTATAGGGATAAATCATGTTCTGAGATATAAGCAAAATAAAGGTGTTTGACGGAACTAATTTCTAAACGCCCAATAAGTCAAAAATGAGAACAACCACAATTATGAAATTAGTACCATTGGGAGGAGCGTGAAATTTTTTTTAATTTGATATATTTCACATTGCATGTAAGTTGCATCAACAATCATTGGAAGAGAAACAAAAATTTATTTTGAAAAAATAATTGGTGATTTTAAATGAGCAATAACTTTACAATAAATTTACATAATTGTGAAATAAAATTTTTATCGTGGTAAGTTCGTAAATTTCATGCCCTTTCCAGCGATGCTATTGCATTTACAAAATGTTCGCAAAGCCATTACGTAATCAACAAATGTATCACCAAAAACGCATGGTGGAGGCGCCGGGAGTCAATGTGTTTCTCTATTTAATACTTTGTGCAAGAGAAAACAGATTTTACATACTCAGATTTTTCTAGACTTTTGTCAAAAAGATACCATCAACGAACTAAAAAAAATCAAACCCTGTCTATGTGGGAATTAGTTCCACATAAAAACCTATTTCTCCTGTACTAGTAGGAGAAGAGGAAATTTTGAAAGTGGTTTTTTATTGTTTGAATGCTGGTGTGCCGATATGATGCAAATAACCTCGTATACTCGTGAATGCGCCCCAATTCGGAATACAATGTATACCCATCCATAACGTGTATATTTTTGTTCAATTTATATTCACGATTGGTTGGACATTCCTCGACTGGATCGGCAGGCAGCGGGCGAGGCGGTGAGAGCGCGCGTGCCCGGAGACGATTTATCGGTTGCTGTCATTGCGTAAGTTTCCGCAACGATGCATTCTCGCCTGTATTCGGGGGGGCGCGCTTGCCGTCCCCAAGCGCGCCGCGCCGCCTCGCACTCTTCATCTTTTCATTTCGCGACGCCGCCCGGGCCTTTATTTTGTTTGCGCGTTCGCTGCCACTCCGCCGGTTGACACTTTTTGCCCCTGTTTGCGCACCGGCGGATATTTAAACGTCGCGCCGAACTGACTGCCGAGGGATGAAAATCTTAAATCAATTCCGCACCTGTTCCGCGCAAAATTGATGCTTTCACATTGGCTTGGGCGCGACGCCCGGCTCTTCGTACTCCCACCCCCCAAACGGAACAAAATATGTTACCCTGGTTTGCGGGAAATTCGAAGTAGAAGCGGTGATGTATTCCGATGCACGTCTTGCGAGTGTATGTGTGTGGGTTGGCGCGAAGGCGTCGGCGTCGCGGCGCGCCTTAGTTATGCATAGACAGGCGCTTCCAGCGCTTCTCCGGCTCGGGCACGGAGTCACCTTTTACACTCGAACGCTCCATCACCTCGCATCGTGCGACAGCTACTTTTCCGCCGACGTGAACACGAAAGCGTGGCTCTCTTACAGCAAAACGATACAGGATGCTCACGTAATCATTACGATCTGAATTATAAACCGCATTCACCTGCCATTTCTCCGATCTATATGTCTCTCAACAGATGAGGTTATATGTTATGGTCATAAATATACATTCAATGTTTAGGAACGTTTGAATAATATTGGCAAAAATTTGAACTAATCCTGTAGGAACCTGGATTGCCCAAACATGGTCCTATGCAGGACTGGTCTTACATGGTTACATATAAAAAATACGAACGCTTCGTAATAAAGGTCCCCTACCATGTTTAAAGGCTTGACTTAGTTTGAAGGTTTACAAGTCTCTCTGAGGGCCGAACATTGCGCCAGCGACCACAAGTCCACTGTCCCTGAACAAGCAAATAAGGACGAAATAACTAAATAAAGCTTGCCTGCCTGCCGCGCAGGGGCTCCATGTGAAGGATAAGCTACGATCCCTTTTACATTTTTCGAACTTTCGTATGTCCACGTTTTGTGCATTTGTAGGACGCCTCCCTAACATTTATCTCTCTTCTTTTTTGACGCTATGTGGAAGGTCAACAAGGCTTATTGGTTTTCGGCCTCAGCATTTTTTTTGTCTGCGGTAGGGTGGATATTGGAAGATACTGTAAATCGAAAAATATTGTCCTCGGAACGAACGAAAAGTAAAGCAATAACAGTTTAGGTTGCCAATGGTTTCCTAAAATTCCGTCCTTTTGGGACTCTCTTTTTGTGCAGCGTAAAACGGAAGCCACATTTCCTAATTGCACTTAGCGCAATGGCAAAGCGAACCGAGTCGTAACAATAATAAATTATTAAGTTTCCGATAAGATTATTAAGTTTCCGATAACAATAGCAGTGCAAGAAAATCCAACGTTTCTCGTCGTTTAACATTATTGGTCAGTAAATTTTCTTCGTTACGAAACTTTTTCTTTTACTCATTCTGACATTTTCTAATCTTTTTGTTTGGACTAACCCCACCAAAAAAAAATCTGATACTGTATCTCTAACCAGAAGATTAGAATACAGACAGGAGGGTGTTTGCGCAGTGCGTAGGTAGATGAACGGGCGGCGAAACAGGGGTGAGCAACAAGTAAGCCGTAAAAAATGGTCTTGCCACGCGATGAACTTAATACTTAATGTCAAAACAACTTTTTTGAAGTCCTCAGCACGCTCCAAGCCCCCAAGAAAAAGTTAATTTTCTCCGCAGCAAGGAAAACATGAAGCAACACACCCTCGCTAAAGTATACACAATCTCTGTTGTCGCAATGTAAAAGTGGCAAAGTTTGATTGCCAAAAGTCGATAGTGATCGCGATCATGATAATGACATTCAAGAAATTGTATTAGGAGTTTTCCTATTCGTGTCGAAACAAAATATACAAATCACACGCAAAACTAAATTGAAATGCGCAAACCAAAGCCAAGAATCCTTTGTTATATTTGTGCTGCAAGAGCACTTATCTAAATTCCAAGGGGTTAAAAATTTGGGCCATGTTGAGAAATTGCGTTTTGAAAGTTTCCGAGCTACGGCGGATTTAGGCTCGAGAGCTCGAGTGCTGAGAGCATCCTTTAATCCATCATAAAATACATGAAAAAGATAACTACTAAATGGAGGCGCGCCGAGCGTGGAGGCTATATTTTTTTTTGATCACACATCGGAAAGACGTATTGCTGCGCGAGCGCGAGCAAGAGCATGGCCTCGATTTCATTGCGAAAGGGGAGAACGCCACGTCGCTTAGATATATGCTCTCGAGCTCCTCTTGCGAATCTCCGTTTTTATTGCGCCTTAAAAGAGGTCCCATTGACTTTTCGTCATCGACTTGGGGGAGCAGATTCGAACACGTCATACAAAGAATTTCCACGTACCATGTGTCACGTAAAGCTGCTTTGGTTGCTTTCTCACTAAGTACCATTATTAAAAATTCATGAAATCAAGATTTGGAATTCTTTCAAAATGAAAGCGCAGATTTGTTAAACACTTGGTCTTGCAAAAGTAGAAAGCATGCAAAAGCGTATGAAAGAAGTCACTAACCAATATATACGATACCCATCGCGAGGCGCTGCAATAAAACCTCGCACTTTCGAGAAAGGGAAAAGGCGAGAAATTCTACGTGCCATCAATGTTTGATTCACCAACTACTCGTTTTGCCTTGGTCCTCGAGCCTTGGTCGCTTGCCTAAAACGCACAATCATTTCTCTCGGCGAAAATCGCGCGCATAAAAAATATATATCAAAAAATATATCATCGACTTCTCGCTCCTCGTCACTCCTACCTCACCAATGCCTTCCGTCAGAGGTGCGACAAGCGTCTTGTGGATATGAAAGGAAACGTTCGCATATGCGGACGCGCGAATGTGTGGCGAGATTGAATTTTAAAAATTTTTATTCGCGCATGCATGTACGTGACTCCATTTCGACAACGATTTTTTTCTTGCCAGCTGAATTATATGCCTGAATGTGCTTCTCATGCAAAGAATGACGCCTCGCGCGAGCATGCGAAGATAGACACTGGGCTGCGGATGTGGGCCGACGCGGTGGAAGATTCAGACCGCATTTCCCTATTTCTTAAATTTAGGCTATTCGCATTTGAAGTAAATTCGATTTTATTGGATTTTTATTCGAACGGGTTCGCGCGCTCACGCGCATCTAGAGCCTTGCTCGGTGCTGTGTGGATAAAATATAGTAGCATGGGGCGAATTGATTTAAAGTGATTTGAAAATGAAAATGAAGGAAAAGACATTTTGGGAATGCTTTGAAAGTCCATGTGGATCTACTACAAAAATGTCCTTGAATGTGGAAAATATTGCTGCTCTTTTTTACATTTAGAGTAAGCACTTCAAGTGGAGGTAATGTTAGTTTGGAGAAGTCTTCATTTGAAGGATTTAAAAGGCTCCACAATGGAATCAGTTAAGATTTTTTACTGCCAAGTTCGATTTGATCTTTGGACTTTTTTGTGCGACATATTCCACGTTCAGCGTCCAGCGTTCCCGAATGAGAGCTGGACATAAAGGCCCAGTAAAAAGAGCTTTAACTTGCTTTAAGTATCCCCTGTGACCAACGGCACGGTCGCCTGCCTGCCGAAAACTGTATTACGCTTGGGCTTTTCCAAAGAGCTTTGGCCGCAATTCTGCGGCGATTCGTGCGTATCCGCTCGGACCACCAGGGGACGTTGGCGTCCCTTGTCCAACGAACGAACGATTTCGTCTTAAAAGTAGCGGCGATCAGATCTCTTTCGCTGATTGCTCCTTTCAACTGATTGAGATTTAGCCCCGAACGAATTTGGGTGCGACGCATACGACGCATGGTTGCTTCCGAAAAAGGGTTATCCCACTGATGAAGATGATGATGTTGGATCGACAGCGTAGCAAGTCGCAGGGGTGGAGGAATGGGACAGTAAAACTCTATCGACTATCCTAAACCATATAAAGCGACTTTTAAGATAGCTTTTAGATTATGCCAAGGCTTGAGGAGAGGAAAAGACGCTTGGCAAACAATATTTTCTGTCAGCAATATGACATATTACCATTCCTCAGTCTGGGATGTTTCGTGACATGATTATATAACTAATTTATTCTTCCTCCCCCCATTTTTTTTGTAAAATCGATCTACGCTGATAAAAACTCAACATGACATAGAATTACACATCCAAGAGGAGGAAAAAACATTAACAATAAGAGGAGTAGTGGTGGAGGCGCCCTGGCAGCTACAAGAATAAGAAACCCGTCCTCGGAAAAGAAGCAACAAGACGAACGGCGCAGCGAAATTGGATCGTGCGCGCGCGTGAGGCTAAAAACAAAGACTTTGATTAATGGCAGCGGGACGGTTTTGCGTTATAAAGTGCAGCCGGAAATCCAGACGCGCGCTGACTGCGAGCCCAGCCTTCGTGCTTACCTCTCTCCAGCCACACGGCGAGATCAGACCCAGCTTCTGAACAAGCCAAATGTTGAGCCCACCACACACACACACACCCTAGCTAGCTAGCCCCAACCCTATAACAAGAACGAAAATCCACGAATGAGAAAACGCACATCCCACCGAAGCTTCTAAGTGATTGATTATAAAACAATGGCAAAAGGCTACCGGAAAGGGCCAAAAAGTCAACCATGCAGAGACACAAAGACACAAACCAAAACCTTTCCTTCCCCACAACTAATACATCACTTGCATTAAATGTACTACCTTTAAGATTGTATGCATTCGGCGATTCTAAATGGCAAACGTGACATGCACATTCATTGATCTGGAATTGAACTGATTCTTGTGTTATTTACATTTGTTTGGAAGCAATGCTAAGAAATAAAGAGTCTATTATAAAGAATTATGACCCAATTCAGCAGTTGGTGATTTACGATGTTTCGATGCGTCGGTGGGATGGAAAATCGCCCTTTCGAGGGCTTGGACGCTTGGAGATATTGCACGAACAATGTGATTGCTATAAATGGACGGCATTATAAATCAATAGATCTTGGCGTCCGGAACACAGACACACACACACACTATGGCGAAGCGCGTTCATTATTATTATATGATGCGAAACATTCGAAGGAGTCTACCATAAATGCCGGTTCAATGACGGGGACCAACTATTCAAACTGCCAACCACCAAGAATCTTTCCTAGACCTAGTATTAGTACCAGTGAATGTTTGCAATACGTGCAGTCTTCACATGCTTTGTTGGACATTCAACGGAGGTTTTGCTTCGTCCGGTAAGAGACTAGAGAATATTCGGCACTATTCATACACACATGTATTTTACCATCTCGGTCAAACAGCTTCTCCCTCCCAGTAGATTCCAGCTTCTTGGGCATCATTGTGTATATGTGTACGAAATCATCATCATAACCATCGAGGCATTTATGATTCCGTCGATGCGCTTCCACTCCCTTTCTTTCTCCTCGGCTCCGTGCTGCTCCCCAGGGCGCACCGCGCGCCAACCGCCCCTTGCGTCTTGGTCTGCCTCTGCACCCTTCGCGCTCAAGTGCGCTTTCTTTATTTCGCTGGCGCAGAATTTGGAAGTCCGAGATAGATCCCTTAGGCCGATCTATTTTCATGCACCATTTGATGTTGGGAGGCGGGCGCGCGGCAGCACGTAAGCAGATCGATTGAAACCATCCTCCTACGGCAGTCACCCACCAGCCTTTGGAATCGCTGGGTGCCTCCGAGCAGACGCCCGCCGCCACCGCCGCATGTAGATGAATACCCATGTGCACACACATATAACCAATGTGTCGTGCCCGATGGAAAGGGCTGCCGGATCGGCTGGTGTTCAGGATAGAGGAACGAAGGCTTGGCAGCCACCATTTCGGGACACTGATGGACGGGTGGCGGGCGGCCGGAAATTGGCCTAACAGCAGACGTGTGCAAATGTGGGAGCGAGAGGGATAGGGAAGAGTGCAGCCCCTGTCAACGCTGATATCCGTCAATTTCACGTTCCAGAAACCTACGCAAAATATTGTCAAAAATACTTGGTGTCAAACTTTATTGAAACATATTAATCGCAACTTTCAAACGATTTTGTGTTCACCCGGTCCTTTTGGAATATACGATTTCCGGGAATTGAACTAGGCCAGCAGCCTCAATCGGCCCCGTTGTATTTTACGCGTGTAGAGCATCGTTTGAGTGTCGATCGGTTACCAACTCCATGTTTGCATGCGTGCGCTGTGTTTGCAACGCTGATGCGCGCAGATGCCTCGCAGTTGGGAAATGCTGAATTGAAATGTATCCGCTATACGAATGCTTCGAGAAATCTCAAAGCTTTATGGCCAATGGCTAATCTCATGAATCGCCGGCCGAATTCAAACTATCAAGTTTAATCCGCCGCGCCGGCACGCAGAGCGGTCGCGTCCGCTTTTAAACGAAATAGTGCCGGAGAGAACATTTGCCCGGCGCCTCCACATAGAGGCCAAAATGGAACTTTGTACTTTGCATCGCGAAAACTTTGTACTAAACTATATATACTGTTAAAAAATCATTATTAGTTCAAGGAAATTAAAAACTCAACGATTATTTCCTTTCAAATGTCGTGGCTAAATGTTAGAGTGTGATTTTAGATTTGTTGGCTTTGCTCGCAACAGCCAGTAACGTAATTGTATCTACGCTCCGCTTCCCATTTCCCAATTTCCGACCATCCACTTCTGATAGTTTTAGTTTTAATGTGTCGTTCCGAAGCGTTATACGGCGCGTCGACGCTCGCCTTGTACACGTTTCTATTGAACGACGCCGACGCGCGCGACGCCACGGCGACACTGCGATGAGATAACCGGGTTGAACCGGGGGGGGGGGTAGTAGTCTCGGGGACGAGTCGAGAATATTGGAGGACAAACGCAGGCACTACGAAAGCGAACGCAGAAGGGGTACCGTTGGTGATTGCACCACTAACCCGGAAAAGTTGCGCAAATAAAAATATGACTGTGGCCCTAATCGAATTATATCACCCCGATTTAGTAGTTCCAAATGTGTGTCACTTGCCACCGTAAGCCAGCACCAAATATTGACTACTATCGAGGTCTTGTTCAAATATGTAAAGAAGCCACTTAAATAAACACAGCTAGACAAGGAGTCATTACAATTTCCTACATTTGGTGGAAAATGTGCTCACAATTATCATGCAAACATTAAAAACAAACACGCTGCACAAACCTCACATTTATCTTCACACATGTGATGCCGAGTGATATTCCAAGTCATACGCGTCAGAGCATTGAATTCGAATCGACAAAATAAGCAAGGCATCTGTTTAACATGTGCTCCTTCATTTCAATCAGCATGCCACAAACGCCACAAACATTTTAGCACTTTATTGCTGAGATGTTTACTAACTAAACAGTAAGCTTCTTGTGGGCTTAGCTAAATGTTTATCAAACTATTTTCCAAGAGCACTTGCAACCACAACATGTTAACAACTCGTTTTCTTTCTGTTTCAGGTAAATTCCAACGTCCGCAGCATTCGTAAACAATGTAGTATAACAACTGCCCAAACTAACCTGGCTATAAGAAAGCAAATTTCGGTATAATTAGGTTGACCGATTTTGGTTTAGGCTCTGCAAACCAATGGAATCGGTAAGGGGACGAATTTAATCACGCGCAGTAATCTTGAACGTGCTGATGTCACTTTTGGAAATTGTTCGCCCCAAAATGGCTGCACTCTGCACCGAAATGCAATTGGGTGGCGTGTGTCGACAACTCAGTTATGAAGTGTATAATCGTTTATTGTCTCCCCGACACCATCGCGCCCTGCAGTCGTTTAATACGAGGCGGGAAAGTTTTGCGCGCATTATCGCCACCATCGCCAGCATCGCCAACAACCAAGTCAGCGGCGGCGGCGCGAAAGTGGGCGGCTCGGCATAATAATTTGCAAACCGGGCGGCGCGGCGCTTTGCAAACTATTCGCATTCGCAGAATACGCCGCCGCCGACGAGAAGTTGTCCCGAGGTTCCGACTATCTCGCGCCTCGTTCTGCGTTCCACGTTCCTGTTTCCAGTTCTATAATG
>JARJDQ010021854.1:0-12841 GCA_030264215.1 Geostiba sp. GC000077
GAGTAACAGCAACGGAAATGAGATACCTAAGAAGAGTACAAGGGGTAACAAGAAGGGATAGGCTCAGAAATACGGTGATAAGGGAGGAGCTAGGAATCAAAGGAGTTGAAGAGAAAATTGAAGAAAGGCAACTAGGATGGTGGGGGCACCTAATAAGACAGGAGGACAAAGCGCAAGTCAAGAGAGTATGGGAAACAAGAATAATTGGAAGAAAGGGAAGAGGAAGACCAAAGAAGAGCTGGGATGAAATGGTAAAAGGAATATTCGCGAAGAGAGGAATCACATGGAATGAAGCAAAGAAAATAGCAAGGAAAAGGAAGGAATGGAAAAAATACATAAGAAAAGAAGCATGAAGAAAAGAAACCCGACACATATATAACTGTTTATGAATTTATAACATTGGTATTAATGGAAGGGAGGTTTTAGGAAGCAAAAACAAGCAAATTCATTGAAATTTTCTATTATCATCAAAATGTAATAGGTATAATATTCCAAGTTAAAAAGATACTGGCTCTGTTAAATTTCATTAAACACCTTAAGTAACTCTTTCTTTCTCTTTTTTTTTCTACAGTTGTCAGGGTGTGTTTTCATCAATGCTTTTGACAGGTTCATACTTTGCACATTAGAAAATACATAACTTCCTCATCAATTTCCTCTTTTTACATCTGTCAATAAACGCCACCTCGTGAAAAATCGTAGTCATCCTCTAGCTTGCTATAAAAATATGTTTTACTCTCGCATTGCATTGTCTTCGCACCCTGACAACAGCTTCCAATTTACATTCATTATTTGTAGTTTTAGTTTTATTTTCTTATGGTAAATTTACTGATATCACAGAATAATATCTTACTTATCCAGTAAAATAAAAACATTGTTTGACGAACGCAAGTATTCGGTCCAATCAATTGTGTGTTGATTTTTTGGGGTTTTTGCTTTTTCAAAGTAATGGCACTACACAAACGTAATACGCAAGAATAAAATTAAACTACTTAATCGCTAGACATTCGCATGCGCAAGATGATGATGCTTAACTGATTCAAACAAATATGTATTCCTACATGTAGTCACGTAGTGGAAAGAAAGATAGTCCGAGGACAACTGGTAAAAATAAATGTTCTTTAAAAGTAGAAACATGTACAAGAACGGTAACTAAAACAAAGGTTTTGTCAAAACGAAGGGAAATGACGCACGAAATTTCGATTTCGTTTCTTTTTTAGTTTAGTGACTAGCAAGTCGCTCGCATTTTAAATGTAATAAAATGATTATCCGATTGCCAATAGTTACGATGTACAAAACATGATCAATAACATAAAACTCATACTATCAGTAAACAGACTCCATTCATGGATGATTAAAATACGTGAAGAAACTGATCAAAAGTTACAAAATAATTTAGATTTGTTTTGCCTTAAAAGTTAATTTCGAATGTAATTAAATTAGGTTCTAAGCCTAGGGATGCTGCTGTTATTTTGTGGTAGGATTAACAGCAGATTTGTCTCCGCTTCAAAGTTGCTGTTACAGTTGCTCAATGACCGTTTCATTTGAAACATTGAAATTATATCTTGGTTGCATTTATGGTTTTTAAATAGTCTTTGGTTGTGTGTGGGGGGAGGTCGCGACTCTCGTCGCCGATCCAAGATGGACAAAAACATAAAAGTGCTTAGACTTATGTCAAGTGTTTGATGGATTCAGTTGATGCAGCTCATAGTTCAGTTGCCGAGCCATCTCCTGGCTGTGCGGCAACGACCTTGGTTTAGTTGCTTTGGCTGGGCGCTGGGCTTTCCTATTCGATGCGCTGCATCGGGTGCTCTAACCAGAACACACGTCTGAATGCTCGTCCCAGGCAGTCACCTATAACAGGACATTCGTATTTTTAGCCGCACATCTTTCGTTTGCGCAAATTCTGCGGTGTAAATTACGCGCGCAATTAATCGCACTCGTACCTGGCACTCTCGACTGCAGTACCACTGATTGCCGCAGCCGGCGCACACGAACTGCGCTGCCTTCTGATTGCATCCCTGGCACTGCGGCACCTCGTCGCCGGCGTCCGAATTGTTATCCGTTCGCGACTCGCTCAGGTCGGTGCTCTCATCGATGACTAGACGATCTACGCTATCTTCCGTTTCTTCCTCCACCTGGAAATGAAAGAAACACATTGAAACAAAATGGCCGACAACAAAATCTAACCTAAAAAATCAAACTCACATTTTGCTTTCGCTTCCCTCGACCTTCCTCATAATCACTGGCGACAGGAGTAATGGTGATTTCGCTGCGAGCCTGCAAAATCCCAATGACATTAACGATCGTTTGCGCTTTTCTTTTGCTTGGTTGTTTTTGAAATGAATGCAAGATATGTGTAGGGAGGGTGCTGAAGTGAGTCTTACCTTGTTAGTGCTGAGAATGTCAGAAATAGAAACATTAGATGATTTGTTGGGATGCGCACCGTGCGCCTTGTCGGGTGCAGTTAGTAAACGGGCGAGGGTCGGACTGAACGTTGTGCGGCTGTCCGCCTTGACTTGCGCCTGAAAATGAGCACCAGGTGAGATTAAACACGCCATCGCCGAAAACGCCGCGACTCCGAAAGCATCAGTGAATGGGTATTAATGACGGCAAGCATACACAACAGTTACTCAACAGGTGCCAAAATGTGCCGAGAGCATAGAGATAGAGATACAGATACCCGACCAAACCACACCCCCAAAAGCAATCAAATCCTATTGCAGCTCAATGCCGCAAAGCTGGGGGTGGCGGGGGGCGGGGGAGTGAACTCATGTTGATTTGTTAGGTGGATAGATCAAGCCCGTGATATTGTTAGTACTCTTTTGGGTAGAAACTCAGGTTCGTATCATTTACTTTGGTCAGGATGCCGTGCAGCAGCGAATTCGTTGGGGCGTGCGCTGTCGACGACGACGTCACCGCGTGGACCGTCACCTCCGGATATTGCGAGTGCGACGTCAGCGGCGGCACTGGCTGCGCTTTCTTGCGCTCGCTAACGTTATGCGTTAATTGTTCGATAAACTCCTTGTACGCAGTGGATTCGTGATACTCACTCTGCGCGCCATCGGGAGTGCCCTGCAAGAGTCATTTCTCGAACGTGTATCAAAAGAGTTAAGCCTCAATTGGTTAGATTAGTACTTTGAATACTTAGAATAAATATGTGTAAAGAGAGGGTGTAGAAAAGATACACGCACACACTGACTGATAAGGAATTATGTTTTTTTTTGCATGAATTTCAAGTGACTAAGAAATCGCAAACACTGATAAAGATGATTAGCATGAATGGCTAATCGCGGCCTACATAGCGAGACTCGAATGGATCCGTTCCGGAGAATTTGTCACTAATGGACTGATGGACTGTGTGCGTTAATGTTAGTGACAGTAACAGTAACACAAAATGGCAATGAGATCCGCGCGGTGCCAGCCGACGGCATACTTACATTCTCCATGGAGCTGAGCAAGAGTGCAATCTCGCTGTTCGCGTCCACGGGCCGAACCTGCGCGACGTTCGCCAGCGTGAGCGTGCCGCCGCTGGAGGTGAACGCCGCGCGCCCGCCGCCACTGCCGGTGGAGTCGCTCGAGTTGCCGTTGACGTTCCGTATCCGGCGGCCGCGCCTCGGCACCGTTTCCGGATGGCGCTGCCTAAAGTCGGCGATGATTGATTGCACATTGCGCACCGCGCCCTTGGGGAACAGCGGCTTGCTCGGATCGTGCCCGTTCATCTCCAGCGCCTTGGTGAGACTCTGCGCCTCCTGCTTCCCATGCACGCCGGTGCGCTGGCCATTCAGCGTGGCGTCCTGATGATTGGACGCCTCGCCGTCGGACGTTTCCAGCCCGTTGCTCATTAAGTACACCTTCTTCTGCCGCTGGACGCGCAGCAGCAGCTCCTCCTTCATCTTCTTCACGTGTATGATATTGTTCCACTGGCGCTCCTTCTCCTTGGCGATCTCGTCGAGGTTCTGCACCTCCACGATGAGCTTGTCCTCCTCGATCTGAATCTGGTCCATGTTGGCCATGTCCAGCGCCTCGGTGTACTCCATGAGGATCTTGTTGCGTAGGTAGGACTCCTGTTGAATTTCCTTTTTGAGCTTTTTTGCCGGTTCGTCTGCGTCATCGTCGTCCTGGTTCTTGCGCTTGCCGGATTTCTCATCGTCGGAGTCGCCTTCGATTTTGATTGAGTTCGGGGCGGAGTAGGTGGACGACTCTTGCGTTTGATCGCAGGGGAGCGGCGAGTCGGCGCGCAGGTCGGCGTGGCCGGGCGACGACGGCTGTGCGGTGTCGCATCCCTCCCGCACATCTTCCATGTGCATCTTGTTTAAGCTGCAAAAGAGATGAGGCATTGATTATCCGCACGCCAAACCAAAGCGATCAATAGAATGGACATGGGACGATGGGAGTAGTGGAAACCCTAAAAGCCGAATGTAAATAGTTCCCCTTTTGATGGAAGGGGAGGGTTGGATATGGTAACAAACACCATACCTAACCGTAAGGGCCGGACTAATACTAGTCAACTCAAAATTTGATAATACTCAATACGAAATGCAAAGGTCTTTGACCGAGGCGCGCGCGCGCGGTGCCGTACGTCGACCCAATTAACGACACTCCTGGCGCAGTGGCGGGACCAACAGGAGCGCGCACCGTCGCGATAATCTAATCCCAAACGCACAACGCATATCCGCGCGGACCGTGCGCGTGATTCAATACTAGCGAGTGGCGAGTAGCGACCAAACACAAAACAAGCGCAACGCGCATCCACATCGCTCTCATTCTCTCATTCTCGTTCTGTCGAGAACTCCCAGATCACTACGGTAACCAACTCGCAGGCCTCGAAGCGCGCGGGATATTTTAGGGACGCTGGGACGCAGTGCAGTGTGACTGTGACTCACTCTTGTGGTAACCCTCCGTTGGTGCGCCGCTCGCCAGCCGGCACCAGCCCAACGGCCAATAGCACCGCAATGGCGCTGTCGGTCGATGGCGACGGCGGCGCCGGCACATCCAGTTCCCGATGCTCCCGATACTCCTCCTCCTCCACCTTAGGCACAACCTCATCGTACTCCAGCTTCACACACTTGCGTCCACCATGCGTCCCCCCAAGCAGATGTCGATTAGGCAGCGCGCCCTTCTTCAGCCGACAGCGCGTCGGCAGCCCAAGCAGCTCGTGCTGCATATCCTTCTCATAGCAATCGGGCGTGAAGTGCAGCGAACAGATGCGCGCCGTAGACGTGTTGGGCACCTTGCGTCCGCACGCGGCCAACCATTGCCGGCGGAGGCGTTCGTCGCCGGGGAAACGGTGGTACTTCACAGACCCGCCGCGCGTCTTCCGGTGCGTATTGTTGCAGCTCGCGACGGCACATTGCGGCATTTCGCTTCGGCGGCGCGGGGGGCGCGCTTGCTCAGATTTGACTCATCCTGTGCCGCCGCGCCGCGCCGGCTGGATTGTATTTATAGTCGCCGCTTGCGCGACGCCCGCGCACAATTCCCCGCAGCTGGTAACTTTGGTAACGGCCTGGCCGGTTACCATACGCACGCACGCGAAGAAGCGGCGCGTCGCGGTGTGGGTGTGCAGCCCTCGCTGGCTCTGGACCTGGACCTGGACGGCGCGCGAATGTCAACGCAAGTACGCAACAACTGGCGCGGACTGCCTGCTGTTGCACTGAGCGAAAGCGAAGCGATTGCCGATGCTGCGGGCTGCCGGGCCACCTCCGAGCCTCCGCGTCGAGCACGATCCGCGTGCACAGGCACACTACCACACGCGTTCCGGGGACCTCGTCGGTTTGTGCACTTTTGCCGCACCCCACCAGTTTGAGCACCGATGACGTCACGCTGCCGCTCCGCCAACATCTGCGCGCCCGTCCGCCCCCTCTGTTTGTTAACCCCCCCCCCCCCCATTGATTTTGCACCGGCAATTTTCGACCTGCGTCCCACCATCCCCACATCCCCGACAACCAACATTCCAGACGCAAGAAGCATCTCCTCCATCTTGATCTATTCCTATTCCCTATTCCTTGTCCTTCTTGCATACACTTTGGAATTTGTATTGGTTACCACAGCCAACTATTGTATTCCTCTACTAATGCTCTAACTAAACATGAGTAGAGTTGATTTATGCAAGGTAGCATCAGTCTAGTTGTCTAGTACTCTAGCTCTAGTAGGTAGTAGGTATTGCCCGGTATTGGATGCTGCTGCAACGAGAACGAGTCAACGAGGGTCGCGTCACCCCTGTGCATCAGTAGTGGCTCGGCTGTTGCATTTTATTGATCTCCTCGAAGCCTCGAGTTCTCGCAAATGCCATGACTCATCTACCTCCACACAGTCTACACGTAAACGTAAGAATCCGCATCAAAGCATCTGCTGGCACAACAACGCCATGACGACAGTACATACGACAGAAACAGTCTTCAACACTGACTCCGAGTCGCCCAGGCAGACAAAACAAATGAAAATCAAAACTCAACCAACATGTTGCTAAATATCTGCTGTGGTAACTGGTAACAATGTAGTGTACGTAGTGTAGTGTACACAAATGCATTGCTTTGTCGCATTGTGATTAAAGATTAAACTAAACTTGTTACTTGTCCCTTGTTCCACTTTTAATGTTCAATATTTGCACGATTATTTAGTAGCAATTTGCGAGCGAGGACGGCAAGCGCATCAATTGCATCATGCTCTCGCACCTCGTGAGGTTCATCTTCACTCATCTTCGCTAGTGCTGCACATTGGCCGATTGTCGAAAACTCGAAATGCGTTTCTGCGTCGTGTGTTTTCAGCGTGTCAAGGATTTGCGGCCCCGCGGCCCGTTTCGCTTGTTTGTTTCTGGTCGGCGAGGGCCGTCCGACCTTGAACTCGCTAGGCGGCAGGCGCACGACGTGCTCGCCGCCGTCGTCGTCGGCGTCATCGGGAAACCATGATACCATGGTGCACGACGCGACCGCATGGGTCTCAACGTCTCAACACACTCAGGTTCTCAGGTAAAGTAGCCCAAGGGCGTTGGTTTGGCTCACGTTCGCCGTGTGTTTGCCGCGTTCGTTATAAAGTAAAAACGCCCGCCCGCCTCGACTGCGACTTTTGCAATTGATATTGTTTAGGTTTCGCTGTTTATCAGCGGGGAGTTCGAGAAACTCAGCGAAACTCTGTTTTACGACCACTCCAGATTGAGAATTGACAATCAAGAGTGGATTTTAAGTCTTTGACACTTGCATCGCCAAAAGTAGCATGTAGCCATGACGAGTGTGTGTTGTATGATTACGATTGCATTGTGCCATTGGCGACTTGTGATTGTGCATTAAAGTGGCCCAAGGACGTCCTCAGAGCTCATTGCTCACCAAGTTGCAGTTGCAACCATTGCAGTGCATGCGTGCCCACACACAGCTACAAAATGCAATCTTAATCTCCATTTGTTCTTATCATTAGCATTATCAAAACACACAGCAGACCACTTCATAACATCGCCAAAGTCACGTCAAAGTTACCAACACACCAATACTCATAGACACATACCAATATTCAACAGAATAAATATTACAAAATCCGGCCGGTCTTATCTTATCGGCGACAGGACGGAGCGCGCCTAGACAGAGTCGAGAGTCGGCCGAGGAAAGTGTCTTTCAAGAGACACCGGAGAGTTGGAGACTCACTCACCTTGCACTGAACTTTGATCTCCCACACAGTTCATTCTCGCTTTCAACACTTTCGGATTGCTGCAGCGGCAGCGCCAGCTCGGCGTCATCGACAGGTATTTCGATTATAATGAAGTCCTCCTCCGCAGGGCACGTCGTTTCCGCTCCCGTGTTGGCCAAATAATTGAGCCCCAAGAGGCGGAGGTACTTGATTTTGCGCGAGAGGCGCGCCCGCTCAAGCTTGTCACCTTCCGCCCTGCGCTTCTCGACATTCTCGAATTTCATGCGCGGCGAGAGCAGATCGACGTAATTCTCCTTCTCCTTGACACCCTTCTTGGCGATGCGCAGACTTGAGCGTTCTGGTGCTTTCATTTTTTTACACTAGGTCTACGAATTACGCTTTGAAGTAGACATAACCTTTAAAACTTGTATTGAATTGAACACTATGCCGTGTGGTGTGCCAAGAATCAAGTTTGGACGCTAACGGTACATGGACAGATGCACCGACCCCTAATATAGAGCACACCATATGGAATCGAACAACGCGCAAGGACTCAACACTCAAGGAGAGATGTATTGATACTATTGAGGGAACAGGCAACCTTCTTGCAGCGTTTGCAACGAAAAACACTGAACAAACGCATGAAAACAAAATGGCGCATTTATGCAACGCTGTGATTGGTTGAAACGCTATCGACCAATCAAATCAATCAAGCATTGTTTATTTGGTGGTTGGACGGTTGACGGTTGGAGATTTCCAGAAAATTCAGACTTTCAGAGTGAGATGTGTGAGTCATTAGCAGCAATACTAGTAATATACTTTCGAGTACTATAAAAGACAACTTACGTCACTGGGTTATCGGCAGTTCCGTTTTTTAGCGCGCCTTCCAGAATGCTGCTGGTGACAGCTTCAGTCTCCCCCGTGTTGTCGACATCATCGCCGTCTTCTTCTGCGTCATACTTGTCATCCAACTCGGGTTGGCTCTCCTGTGATAAATTTTCCTCTGCATCCAGTACTTCGGCATCTGGCTCAGGGTCAGCGTCGTCCTGGACTTCAGTGGCTTCAAATTCGTCGCCGTGCTTCGCCTGATTAATGCCGCCACTTTCCGGCTGCGGTACTTCAAGTGCTTCGAGGGGTTTTGAATTCCCCGCCGCTGTGCACTCACTTTCGTTGGCTTCCTCCTCGGCGTCGACCGTGCCGACCGTGCGCTCTGTAACCTCTGTGAGCTCAAATTTGTCGTGTTCTTCAGCTAAAAGTTCGGGTCCTTCCGTCTCGTCGCCATCGTCGTCAGCCTCCGCATCAGGTTCAATCACCTCGTTGGTCTCAATCAAATCCTCTGCGAGCGCGGGCTCCTCATCGGTGTTCAGCAGCATCTCCTCGTCGCCGCCGTCGCCATTCACCACCACCACGTCCGCGTCCTGCGCTTGCCGGTCCGCCACAGCGGTTGCCACTGGTTTCGCATCGAAGCCCGCCGCGGGCTTTTTCTCTTCAATTCGCACGCTCGGCTCGTCCATTTTCATTTCCGATTCGCCCATTCCACGCCGCCGAACGCCGGGACACGACGCTGAACGGCCTAAACGCTCACACGGCTCACACCACGCAGCCGCTCGTACAAAACAAATACGTTCAACGCACGCCGCTCGTTCTTCCCTCTATGCGACCGTCGACGCGACGATTCCTCTGCGATATCGGCGTCCACGGCGTCAACGTCGCGACGGCTACACCATCGATACAAAACACTGCAACTACACCATAAATAACTTGCGGGGCGGTCGTCGCCGTCGTCAAACGCGCTCAATTTACCAGTTATCTCCGCTGCAGAATTGCGCGTTTCGAGCGAAGCACGGGCACCGCGTAGACGCGCATCTTGCGTCGGACCGAAAACGACGGGAAACTCGTGGGTATGTACGACGCGGCGATAGGACAGTTCCTCGACTCTTTGACCTAAATGTATTGATTCCGCCGTACATGCACAACCAACCTAACAAACGGCTGTAATAGCGCGCAGAGCCCACAGCAGGCCTGCAAACCTGCAGCAAAACAGTAGAGATCGCGGCGCAGCGTAGGCCAATCAGCACACGCTGCAACCGTTTATAGTAGCGTCCTGCAACCGCCATGTTACGTGCCATGCGCGAAAGATAATCGCTCACTGCGGGAGAATCCTTGCCCCTTAAATCAAAGCAACACAATATACACCAACAAACTTAATTAAGCTTTTATGTTTAAGTTCAAGACGGTTCAAGGCAGTAGGCGGTGGATGAAGCAGTGCAAGGCGTTCATGGCAGTCAGAGCTGCTATTTGTGACTTGCGAAATACACTACTTGTTTAAAAAGAATACGTTTTAAAATTATGACTAATGTTAGAGTCAATCCCTCTACGGATAGATGGCGCCTCCGTTCACAAATAAAGTATTTATTAACTCTGAAACTGAAGCATACAATGATTTGAAGCATTCATCATCAACAAAATGTTTAAGTTTCAGCATAGAATAAAGGAATCGAATGAAATGAAATGTGTTTAAAATACAGAGCAGCCTCATATTTACCAAATATAGAATAACAATTTGTTTGTCGTAATTTATTGTACCAAAAGCCACATCTCTAGAGCTTAAAGCAAAACCAGTTAAATTTCATAGTTCTTGTGTTGAGAGCTGACCGTGATGATCGTGATACGGAGGTCAAAGTTCGACCTTCTGGAAGACTCCAAGCGCTCGGAGGCTTCAAGACTCCCCAAGCAGTTGCGACTGCGAGTCTGCCAACGCGCTTCAACTCGATAACCATAGTCATGAACTTCAATGATCCTCATGCGCCCGTAAATTGTAACTCGCCGGCGTCGTGCCTTCTTGGGCGCTTCTTGCATGCGGCGATGGTCTTTGTTCGACGCCGCGTGTGTAAATAAGAACACCAATGCGCACAGATTGGAAATCTCTTCATGCAAGCGCATGCACGCGCCCGAATGCCCGAAATGAATTTAAATTTAAATTTAAAGTGATTCAATGGCACGTCATTGAATCAACCAAATTGAAAACGCAGACGTCGCAGTCGCTGATGGTAATGTTACACAATAAAAGCGCCGATTACCATAAGAATTAAACCAACACCAAAACCATCATACTATGATGTGTTCCCGCCATGCACACAGCTTTGCTCTTCGCGATGTCCGTGATCCGTGTAAGATGAGATGGCCGAGATAAAGGATAAATATCAAGAAATCAAGTTTTACTTTTTTGGTTTCCTTGCCTGTCTGTTGCCTTTCAAGTTATGATTTGTGAAGTTATAATTGCATTCGTTCTTTATTAGTATTTTATAATACTGAATTGCTGAAAGTTGAAAGCACAGAGCTTCAGTGTACGCTTGTAATTCAATATCAATTATGGGCATATTTCCAATTTCCAATGCAAGTTGCTTCTGCATCCCCGCCTCGCCGCCTCTCCACCACTTCCCGGAAAAGCAGTATGTATGCAAATGTACTCTATATTGCGTTTGGGACCCTCATCGATAATTAGAGCTTCATGCAAAACTGTCATCAATGCACTCTTCGATGCACTGCGCATAATAACTCAATTATATTGAGCGTAGTCGTCGACAGCAGACAGGTAATGTCTTGATTCTGAGTGGCAGAGTGGCATATTGCTATTTATTAATAGATTGTAGGAGAACGCTCCAAATAATGCGTCTCTTACTATGTATCAACAATAAATGTAATAAGTTTTCTTTCATTTGCTTGTAATGTAAGTGATTATATCATTAATCCTCGAATGTATGAAGGTAATCGTATTTTGCTCGGATGTAATAAATTAAATAGTTCTTGGAAAATAATTTCCTGGACTGGTAGACAATTTATTGACAGTACAATACTGAGAAATGCGAAGATGGCCGTAAGAAAAACGAAGATGTTTGTCCTTTTTCTAATTTTTCAATTTTTCATTCTCATTCTCGTTTATATCGATAATTTAATAAGTAATTCCTGGAAATGGTCCCATGGATGAAGTTAGTGATATACTCTGTACTCTGTAGGTATATTTTCTTCATCAACACTATTAATCCCTTTTTACAATTTTTACGGAACCAATTCAATCCATTTTCAATCTGCAACAATGTAGAATTCCATCATTTATGATGGTATTTCCATTTCATTGGGAGCAAATTAAAATTAATATTACTTTGTTTTTTTTTTCTTGTAAAATAAGTCATTTTCTCAACAATGTATGTGATCAATTAAGTACATAGGATACTTAGTCGATACCTAGTACATTCTCATGCCGGGTTTACACTTGTAACAAATCTGCTATACAGGGTGTGCTAAAAGTTACAATTTTTAGGTTATAAAATATGAATAATAACAAAATTCTTGTTCGTTTCACACAAGCTGTTTTCAAAATCAAACACATCTGCAAATTCAATTTTCTCTTAAATTGCATCTACCCAGAATAATTTTTTTTGTAAATTTTCATTGAAATTATATACATTACAATTTACGTTGCTTTCCACTTAGGTACGTCATGTATATAAATTTAAAACACCTGGCAACTAATATAAATTCAGTTGTTCTGAAATGCATTGTTTTCAAAACCACCTTATTGATCGGAAATCATTGTTTTCGACTATGGGAGCAGATAAAAGAATTTTGTGAAATTATGCATATGACCTCGTGTGCCCAAACGAAGAGAGTTAGCACATTTTTGTGTTATGATTTTCAACTCAGAATTAACCAACGAAAACCGCCAGTAGTTCTTGTAGTTCTTCCGTCAATTTTAGTACACCCCATAATACCACCGATATATTGATTTTTGGTGAAATGCGACGGAAAATTCTAGATATTTTCCGAACGCGTCCTCTATTTTCAAGTGTCTTTGCGGATTCGGATAGCCAAGAAGACAGTGTTTAGGATGCACCTTGTTGCAACCCCCTCAGAGGCTCAGATCTATTAATGTTACATGCAACTCTAGCAAATGTGTTAATAGTGTAAATCCGCCCTTACATTTCGTTTGTAGGTTCCAAGGTTCCAACTATCTAAGTTCTCACTATTAATACGTTTAGTTTAGGGATCATATCATACCTTAGTACCTATATCAATAATCATTATTGGCGATTTGCAAGGAAAAAGTCCCTATACAGGGTGTAACAAAAATGGCGCATTTCCTCTGGAGACATCATTGAGGATGATTAAAGGGGTTGGGGAAAAATGTTTAAAAAAATATTTTCCTTCATTTCTTTGAGAAAATGGC
>JARJDQ010021885.1:0-16928 GCA_030264215.1 Geostiba sp. GC000077
AGTTGTATTCTTCAACCTCCTTTAGTCCTTTCAACTGGTCTAGAAATATTTTTTTCGAGTTGGGAAAAATTCTCACGAGCAAGTTTCAATAATAAGAACCAAGACAATTGAGTCAAAGTTACCTGATTTGTTGCCAAAAATAAGAACCCATAATTCTCACCTCCCTCCAAATCTCTCTAAATTATCCATAAATTGACATTTGTTGGTAAGTTCTTGAATTAGAGGTAGGTTTTATTTGAAAAATACAAGTCGTATTCTTGAACGTCATTTTCTCTTAACAACTGATCGAAAATTATTCAATTCGCTTGGTAAATTTTCTCTCGCGCTAGTTTCAAGAATAAAATCCACGAGAATTGAGTCAATCTTTCTAGAAATTATTAAAAGCTACCTGATTTGTTGCCATAGATAAGAACCCATAATTCTTACCATATCTCTAATCTTTCTAAATTATCCATAAATGGACATTATTCTGGTAAGTTCTTGCATTTTAGACAGGTCCCTCTGGAAACAAAAGTCCTATTCTTGAAACTAATTTTCTCTTAACAACTAACCGAAAACTATTTTATTCGATTGGCATATTTTCTCTCGAGCAAGTTTCAAGAATAAGACCGAAGAGAATTGAGTCAATCTTTCTAGACATGGATTAAAAGTTAAGTTTAAAATGTGTACGTGTTTGTGTGTGACTTGGAAGTTTCATGTTACATGTTACCTGATGTGTTGGTATATGTGTCGCCGTCGCCGTCTCCTTTGGCGGCTAGGCGGCATAATGAATTCGAGCCGTGGCGTTGACAAATCGCTGCAGTGGGACAAATATTCACTTTGCAATAGACGGGAAATGGGGCACTAAGTAGAGCAATCCGGGGGGGTCCTGCGCACGTTTAACCAATGCGCCACGAGGTTGTGCGGCGGCGGTGGCGGCAGCGACGACGGGAATATTCCATAACGATAGCCAAACAACTACCCACTCGCGGGCGTCCTTGGAGGCGAGTAGGCGACACACAGGCTTACATCATCGCCGCCCGCAACCGATGTAAGCACACGATTCACGCGAATAATGCGCGCTTGCCGCCACCGCCACCGCCTAGTACCACGGTTTACCACATGTACCTCGTGTACTTCGTACACGGGCACAGGTTCGTGTCATCGTCGGTCGCTTAATGATTGATTGCCGCAATGCGTGCACTGCGCTACGGGGGTGGTTGGCAAAGAAGGGTTGGGGGCGAAATCTTAACTGCAAATACACTTCAGGTTCCTCGTTTAATGATAATAAAGGTTGGACATTAATTATTCAGGAAAGCGGTGCAGACGTGAGCGACGGATGAAAAATGCCGCCACAACCCTTACCGAAAGGGTGAAATCACTGAAATCTACCACGTTGAAATGCAAACCTGAAGGAATAGAAAAACGAAGGAAACGAAGAGAAGCGGAACGCAAATATTTGATCAAGTTAAATTTTACCATGAGACATTCTATGTTTGAGGTTATAATATCACAAAATGAATTTCAGACAATATTTTATTTATTCATTCATTACTCATTAGGAAATGTCTTCGGGGATGATTTAAATTACAGAAATAATAAATAATGTTTCTTACTACTCACCATCATAAAGTTCATCATAAATTATGACATTATGACATTTGACATTATACGACGTACCTGAAACAAACAACGTCCATAAATACCTCATTAAAATGACAATTAGTACATTTCAATTCATTTGTAATGTTATGTTGTATCATGCGCATAAAAAAAGCAACAAAAAATAATGTCTGTATAAAGGGGGAGACGCAACAACAAAATGTTTAAAAAATACATATGCACATAACGACGCAACATCAATAAATTCTTATCGCGCCGCACAAAATTTCCAACCATTAAATAATAAAAAATAACGAGCACACTAAAAGCGCGCCTCGACTCTAACCAAAAACCCACCCTTCGCAGTCGGATCGGATCTAAATATACGGTAACCCGATTACATCTGCTTGGTGTTTACCGGCGCGCGACGTGTCTGTTTAATCTATTTCAGTTCGCTTCGCCTTCCAGCAAAAGGATGAAGATCATCGCTAGATGAAAATAGACCAATGCATGTCTTAAATCAAGGGAGACGCAGCTAAAAAACGGATTAAGTCAATTACGATTGGATGAATGACAACTGGTGTTTGGTGAATGTTTTACGAATCAATATCAAATGAAATAAACTGAAAATAAATATTAGTGTGTCACTAATGGAACGAAATGCTTGCGGCAGGGGAATTAATTTTGGAGCTCTGCCTGGGTTGTGGCAATGTTGATATGAAAGTGTCAAAACACATTAGGAACAGTGATGTGTGTGAAACGTCCAGATGCGAATCTAAAACAATAGGACTAGGAATTGCGATAAAAAGGGAAAACCGCGCAGCCCGCGGAGAGATCAAGCGGAAAGAAATAAAGATGCAAATTAAGTCGCGTACATGACTTTTTCCAGGCGTCGTGCGTCGTAAATTTCAACGCGAACGCCTCCCCGGCACGCTCATACGCAACGCAGAAAAAAAAACGCCCCACAGCAAAAAAATGTCATGCAGGCAAAGCGTTCGCTAATCGCACGACAAGAAAGGAATTTTAAAACATACACGCGCATACGCCAGTAGCACTAATCAAATGGGTTAAAAAAGCCTTTTTTATTGCTGTGTAGTACAAAATCGGAAGGGGATTTATCATCCTGTGCACCGCATGCATATTTTATGCATTGGCATTCATGTCGAAGCATGAAATGTTGAGTAATGACACAATTAAATGCGAGTGATTTCTTTTTTCATGCGCGGTGCTTTCAATGAACAGCACATAAAGCACACACACAGAGAGAAAATAATAGGTAGATTTTTTTTTCAATAATCATAAAGGTGATATACATTTATGGTTTGTTGGAAAAAGAATTTTACGGAAGCTTGGTGCGGCTATCGCATATCTAAATTGTATTCACACGAGAGGGTTAAAAAGTTAACGGTGAACCAGTGAAAGTTGGCGCTGGTGTTTGAAGGTCGAAAAAAGTCGAGCGCGAGTTTCTCTTGGTGTTTCCACTTTGGTGCGTTTTTTACGCCGACAGTCTCGTGCTTTACAGATTAGATATAATCAACTCTTCGTGCCCCGAAGCGGAAGTGCAGAGACTCTCCAACCTCGGCGAGGGCAATGAATTAGTATTTCTTGCGGAATAACGCCGCGGTTTGCGATTTCGATAATCCGGTATTACCGGGCGGAAAATATTGAAGATTCGTGTGCGGGCGAGCGTGAAATTTGCGCCGGCAGTCGAACGAAATGAGAAAAGCGCCCACTCCGAAATTTCGGTTCAACTCGAACCCTCCAACCAACCCCTCGTTGTATCGGTCAGTAATTACGCTTCTTGATTGAGATCTGTGCGCTGCGGGCGATAGCAAATCACCAAAGCGACTATTTGCTTGGGGAAAATTGTCGCGAGCAAATATTTGCATTTTTCCCGCGCCAAATGTGAAATCGAACTAAAAAAACACTGCAAAGCGAAAAAAAAACGCTTCGGATTCTCGGACACCAGTGCAGCAAGATGGAATGAAAAGAAATTGCGGATGTCTCGAAATTACGATTTAATGCGATATGCCCGGGCTGGCTTTCATTTTCCTGCTGACAAAAAAATGTAAATCAGATTTAATTCCTTCCAGGTTTCGCCGCGCTGCTTGGGAAAGTGATGAGTGAACGTAATGCAAGGAAGCAGACAGAAAGTGAAAGAATGATTGTTTTCCCCTAGCCCAGGCCTCCCTCCCCCTTGCGCGCGTCCGATGTGACAAGCGAATCATTGCGGAAAGTGTCCCGGGCACTCTCACCCCCCGCGGCGCCATCCCTCAGCCGCCCCCATTGAAAACAATTTAATCTCCTCGCCGCGCCTCACCGTCCTCACAGAAGCGAAGAAGAAAAATATGAATAAAACTTAGAAAACGCGTAGCGTGGCGTATTATAAATTTTTGCGCGGCAGACCACAAGAGCCGCTGGGGGAAGGGGCGAAAATGTATAAAAAGGAGTTTTAAATGAGATTATTATTATTAATGCCTTAAAAATAACGCCGCTTGAGGTTGAGCGCGGGAATGTGCTCAGAGTGTTCAGACTGTCCAGAAATTGTTATGCAGTAATTTAAAACGTAATAAATTCCCCCCATTCCTCAGCAAATGCCTGAAATTGAAAGAAAATCGCTATTATTTACGAGTTTTACGACCGATGTAAGGCGGAGATTAATCCAAGGAGAGGAGAATGTGAGAAAACACGGCAAGTATTTTTAATTAAGTAATCTGGTATTGCGTGTGTGGGGGGGCGATGGTTGTGTTTAAAGCTTTCGCTCGGACTTGGGACTCTAAGACGTTATTAACTTCGGTGTGCGAAGGACACAAGGCGCAGGACGTGCGGCTGCAAGCACTGCGGCAATAATCGAAGTGGGATATTGGTTATCGGCGGCTTCATCCTCCCTTTAAGAAAAATACACAAAGACCACTTAGGCGCCCGCCGCTGCCGAGGATGGAAAAAAAGGGGCGCACGGCATCACAAGGCACACGAGCTTACGAGCCACTTTGTACTCCTGCTCTTTGGAGGAGCGGCGAGCTTCGACTTACACGCCGAGTAGCAAGTAGCAAGTGGCATGTAGCAAAGTAGTGAGTCACAGAACACTGAGGCACAGAGAAGCTCAGGGCATCAGGAAGTAGACCAGGCGAGCGTGAAGCTTTAGGTTTAGCGTAGCACTACGTAGGATGGGCCTTATTTGCTTCACAAATTAGGATCGATTAATAGAGTAACACTTGCTGAGTGTTAGCTGCCGGAGCAGACGTGCCGCGGAAAACGCATTATTTAAATCGGTAATAATCCGATATTCCTGCAGGGGCGACCCGCTAAGTGATCGTGCCGTATGCGGCGTGACGAACGTTAAGATCCGAAGAGGTTCGGAAAACAAACAAGTGTCGCCGAACGAGCACCGCACAGAGAGCGTGCCTTTTCTTTGCCTCTTTTCGCCTGAATCCCGACGGCGCGTGCAAAATCATATTCCGCATATATCGAGACTTCGAGAGCGTGTACCGTAAACTACATTATGTGCGCTTCACGGAGCGAACAGAGGAACAGACCTTCGATCGGGTGACAACTTTGTGATGTAAGTTTCGTCTGCACATGGTCTAAACACGGTCTAAATTGTAAAAGGATCATTAGTAGATTTTATGGTTGAGTGTTGAATTTCAATATTTTCCACTTCCAGTAAAGAAGTATGCGCGTGTGCTTTTGGTTGGCTTCAGCAAATTTAGCACATTTTGCAAGCCAATATGTTCTGGGGGGCCATGAAGAACTATCACGCTTCCGATTTCAGTGCGGTTCGCGTTGCACACCAGGTATACATATTCACTTCACTTCGTCCATCGAGTTATTTGCTTCGTGTTTCGCATGCTTCGCATGTTCGATTTTAGAACGGGGGTGGTTGGTCTAGGACCTAGATAGCACAAACACTATCACCGAATAGGGATGGATAGTGCGCAGTGGTGGCAAGGGGGAGCAGGGGGAATGTCTTGCTTTGTGCACTTTCTTCACTCCGCGAGAGAGGGAAAAAAAGCTCACCTACCGCATGCGGCCGGAATCGCGCTCGGGACGCTTTCACGGCTTTAACGCATTCAGAAAGCGTTATTACTCGTTACACTCCTCGCGCACTCCATACACATGCAATGGACTTCAAAGGGAAAAGACCCAGCCTTCCAAAACCGAAGCTGCGCCGAAGCTGCGAGTCGCTCGAAAAGCTCGTTTTTAAAATGCTTATTTTTGCGTTGAGCGCTTTGACGCTTGGCGCTTCTTTATATCGGCGGCGGCGAGCGAGGAATTCATTTTTGTTTATAGTATATATTTATATTTTTCCCTCTTTGCGCAAATGCTCAATTTCTGGTGTATACATCAAAAAGAAGCGCACACACCTTCGTTGCGAATTCTCCACGTTGGTAGGCATTAGCTGTTTCCCTAATTATTGGGCACGAATACCGGATTAATGTCGGGCGGCAAGAAAAACACCAAACAAATAAAAATCGTCTCGTGCCTAATCGACAGCAGAAAATGTTATGTGCGCGGACGTAAAATATTTATTAGTAATTAGTTGAGCGTGTTGTAACTTTCGTGGGAAGGCGGGCATTTATGATTTCAGTGGAAGGCGCGCACGCTGTGTAAACAACATGTTATCGTTGCTTAAACAAGTTACGGGCGGAAATAATTTTATACCTTCGACTTGTGCACAGGCCGTATTTTACGAGGCGAGGGCGAGACTCGAGAGGGTGCCTGGTGCTTGGAAAAAGGGACTAATGACGAGCGCATTGAGTGCGTTTCATGCGTCATCGATGTTTATCGCATCATTTCGACAGCAATTCCTTCCACTCAATATTTGCGCAATATACTCGAAGTCGAAGCAAAATTGAATTCGTCCAAGTGCCCAAGACATCCGTGGATTTTAATGTTAAACGCATTGTGGACGTTGCAAAGCTGCGCATCATATACGTGCACATGTAAACTTTTTTGCTTTGCCCTTGCGCTTGAAGAGCACTTAAACATCTCGCATATACGAAATAATTTACGAGTGCGCGCGCACCCAGTGTAAATAAGACATATTTTAATATTAAAGTTTAACATGATTTATGTCCGAGGCGCGCGCGGAGTGATGCATTCGCATCGGAGAGGAAGGAAGAGGTCCTGGTAAGTACAAGCACAAGAAGCCGGCGGCAACGGCGGCGGTGGAGGCAACACACCCTTTTTCACTCCCCAGGGACGCGCTCTGCTCGTCGCTGAATTTTACATGTCCGCACTATATATAAATCCCCATTTCCTTATATTTACTAACTGCGCGCACGCATTTATTTATTTAGAGCGCGCGCGTGGGTTTGCTCGGTGTCGTTGGTTTTGTGTTATCTTCCTTTGTCCACAGACACCAACTGACCAACCCTTCCTTTTGTTTCACCAGCAACTCATCAACTCTAGCGCTGAAAGAACTCAGATAAACAAAGAAGTATTTATTGTTAGGGGAATAATCGGTTAATTGTGTTTTAAATTGGGTGGATTTTTTTAGTACAGGAGAAATAGGTTTTAAGGTGGGAATAAATTCCTACAAAAACAATGTTTGATTTTTTTTTGTTAGTAGATGGAATATTTTTTACATACTAAAAGTCTAGAAAAATCTGAGCATGCAAAATGTGTTTTATTCTTACGCAAAGCTTAAAATGGAGAAACACATTCGTTTCCCGGCGCCTCCACGAACATTTTTATTTTACGAACGTGTTTTTGGTAATACATTTGTCTATTACGTATTGAATTTGTTAACATTTTATACATGCAAAAACATCGCTGGAAAGACCATGAAATTTGCCAACTTACAACGATAAATTATATTTCACAATTATTTGAGTTTAAGAGTTATTGCTGATCAAAAATTACTAATATTTTTTTCAAAATATTGTTTTGTTTCTCGGCTCAATAAGCGCTATATATTTTATTGTTGTTGCATATCACATGCACTATGAATCAAATTAAAGGAAATTTCACGCTTCTCCTAATTCTGCTTTTTCATTTTGTTCTCATTTTGTTTTCATTTTTTAGTTATTGGGCATCTAGTAAAAGAATTTCGTTCTGGATAAAAGAACCGATATGTTGAAAACTAAGATCAAACGGCCCATAGTTATCGAATATTTTTGACACTAAATTCGATGTGGAATAAACTCCTTTTCAATGTGTAGCCTCAAATAAACCACCTCGTAAATTAAAGGCAACATCTTTGTTGGTTTTCATGTATGTTTGTCCATCTCTGCAAATTCACTGTTTTAGTCTGATAAAGATAAAATTTGGTTCATCGATAGATGTTTTGTTTTATTGGCTGCACCCCTCACGAGGTTGCACACTTAGGCCCTTAGGCCCATTGTGATAGATAATAGTTTGAAAAAATAATGGTTATGTCTCGATTTGATACTCCGCTCCTTTGGCAATTTGTTTTTGTGGAGGCGCCGGGAGTAGAGTGAACTTATCTATTTGATTTTTGTAGACTTTTAGTATCTTTGTGGAAATTAGATCTACCAAACACCTATTTTATTATTATAGTTGTATTATTTACTTTTTACAGTAAACAGATTGAAAATCGATTAAAGCTGCTCTTCCAAAAGTTCTGAAATTAAAAAAAGCACTACATTTTCAACGTTTTGAAAATGTACTGCTTTGCATCTCCTCGTTTTACATTCCGCTTTAATATGCAATTTGAAGGACTTGGATCGAATAGTTAGTCTCTGAGATATGATTCATTTCATAAAATTTGTTTAATATAAAAAACTAGAATTCAAAGGTAAAGTTTGCGCGCACGCAGATCGTGACTTCCGGTTACTACGCATGACAGAGTACTAATGTCACGAAGTATTTTCTTTCCTCTTTAAAATAAGATCAAATTGATGACGCTATATTTATTTCTAGCCGTGATACTAAAGTTTCAAATGAGTAGTGCAAAAACTGTCTGGACGCACATTAAAAATGAAAATATGCAAAAAATAATAAATCTTCAGTAACTATTGCAATGCTTTTAATACCAGCGCAATAAAAGAATAAATACATATTTAAAGTAATTATCATTTAACAGTGATATAAACAAAAAATGTTTCAAATTCTGGTTTTTAATGTTTTATCTTGTTTTCGTAGGAGTACGTGATCATTACCTATCATTAAACATGCGACAGCGCAATTATTGTGATTGGCCCGTAATGCCGAATCAATATTGCTGAACAATTAAATTAATTAAATGTGAATCGTGCGCCGTTGTTTGTATCGCATTCGCAGCCCATCCTGTCGAACACAGTAATGAATGCAAATATCGCGGATGCGCCGGGCGCGTCTCTCGTGCATTCTGAGGCTGTCACTCAGCCTGCCTGATAATTTACCATGATATGATGTAAATGCCATCCCTTCGCTGCAGCCAGAGGATGCGTACAGGTAAGCACATGTCTGCGGCCCTTTAAAACTACACTGCTCGCAAGTGACACGCATTGAGACTCGATAAGGTTTCATGTAACATTGACGGTTAATTACGAATCGCATGTGCACGTACGGCGGCGGCGGCATTCACGTATGTGACGTGCGCCAGCAGCAAAGGGCTAATAATATATTCAGTATTATAACCCTATAGAATTCCGCCGCCCCCACCCCCGCCACCCGGGATGTAAGCATGTGGCATTTACGGATAGAATAGACATCTAATCGACGTATCCACGACATAACCTCACCGCCAACCTAATTCGCGCGCCGCCGCCGCCGCCGCCAACCTCGGAAACACTTCCGCGGCGGTGCTTTGAAGTGGCGGAGATGTCGCAGCACTCAGGAACGCACCGACGCACAGCTGCCATGATAAAACGAACGGATGGGCTTGATAAAGACGCCTTTTGTATAGCGTCGTGTGCCATTCAGGCGCACGCATGAAGGAGATCGTGCCTGTGTGTGCCAGTGTACATAATAACGAGTCAAAGCTTGCTAATTGAGCGGGTGTATTAAATTATCGCAAAGACTTCCCAACAAACTTAGGCCCGCGTTATGCGGCAAAGATGGGCGCAAGGAAGACCTCATTGTCGAGGGTCGCTCGCAGCATCGCGTATCCGCAATGTTTGCATTTTGCGCCGCGCCGCGCCTCAAAGGAAACTTGTGCGCATTGTTTGGTCGACTTCGCCCGCCTCCTCCCTCGCCAACAATGTTGTTGTTTTGCGCCGCGACGATGGCAAATGTTTAACTTTGCATTGCGCCAGCAAGGCGCTTCAATTTGCCAACAGCGCGCAACCGCATAATAACGCAAGTAGCAGAAAACTTTCACTTTTTACATTAAGCCCAACCTGAGTATTTCTTGTTGATATGGGTTTGAGTTTGCGTTGTGTGAAGGTGTGCAAGAGTGTGGGGTTGGCGGTTTGGTGGTCTGAGGCGTATCAACCGCACATAGATCTGCCAGGAGTGTTTGCGGCTTGTCGCTGCCCGCCATTGCCGCCGCCTTCCGCCTTACGTACCTCTTCTACGCGCTTCGCCGCCCACCCCCACCGACGGCGCGATCCGCGCTGACGTGGAAACGCCAGGATCCTCAGCGCTCGCATTTGTCTACGCTGGTTGAGATTGTGAGATATTTCCACGGCAGGATGATATTTATTATTCTTGCTGGAGTCCCTGAGCATGGGTTCAATCAAGTTTTATATTCACTGCTATTGCTTTACACACTGGTTAGTGTGCCCTATTGAAAGTACAGGAGATATAAGCAAAAATAAGTGTTTGGCGGGACTAATTCCCACAAAAATGGGGATTGCATTGTTAGTTTTTTTTTAAGTTTTTTGTTTTGTGCATTTTAAAGTACTTCCCAGAGCATAGCAGAACCAAATAACCTTGACTAAGAACCTTGACAGCGAACAAGCAGCGAACGGCCAAGTGTCTACCTTATTTCATCTTTGTACCACAATCAATCTTCGCCAAACTTGAACGATACCATCAGAAAGAGCATCCTTTACCTTGCGTTATTAAATGTACCGAGATTATGATGCCAAAGAATGTAAACATCGCAAAAATATGACTGGACTATTGCTTTTGTGTACAAAATGTGCGAAACTTGACAAGATCCACAACCGCTGGTAAGTAGTTGTTTAATTAAATTCGTAGTGCTTAAAGAGAGTGTAGTGATTTTTGACTTACCTATAAACGTTTTACAATGATTGTTTGTTTAAGGACTCTATGAAATTGGAAATTGAAAGTTTGATTAACAAGTAATCGCAATCAATCAATTACCAGGCTTATTCCTTATATAAGAATGAAAGAGGATTAATTTCCTCTTTGTTGATTGATTGAGAAGCAGCCAATAACCATAGTGAAACATCTCTGCATTCCAAGTGTGAAATATCATTTCACCAGCATCAGCCATGACAATACACACTGCGACTTGTGGCACACTCAGCAGAGTAACCATTTTGGAAGGGTTGTACATCGTTACGGATAAGAAATTCAGTTTCGGGAGACATGCGAGTACTTGGCGTTAAGCGAAATTTGGATGTGTGACCATGAGGATCCAATTCGCAACTATCAATGCATTGTACGATCAAATAGCCGTTCTGCATCACCCACTAATGCAGCAGGTGGGGTGGCCTTCTACAAACGAGTAAACGCAAATTCAACCTGCAATGACATTGAGCTGAACGTCACCAACCTGATCCAGCACCTTCGAACATTGTACATACATGGTACAGCCAACTTAACGTTTTTCCAGAACTTTTTTCTTTCAATGGTCTACTAGGTGTCTTATATATTTCTCATAATCCTTCTGTATCGTTATCATGTGGTTTTGGACCTACCTCGTCCATCTTAAAGTATAACCGTACCACCTCAGTTGGGATTGCTTCCCAAGATTAGGTGTCGATTTCTTCAAATTGAATTTTCCGATTCTTGCGATTAGCATAGTCAAATCTGATGTAACCGACCAGCCAATATATAAGTAGTAACTCAAACTTAAGTCGTCTTTAAAGTCCCTGATAAGTGATGCTAAACGTCGTCTTGTGCATGTCGAACACGTACGCGCGTCGGAGCGGTCGGATCTGATCGATCGACGTGATGTGTTTCCGATATGCGGCATGCCGGGGCGCACCGTAATAAGGCCCCATGTAATAATGTTTTTAATGCCGGTTTAATTACAGGTTGCGCATGCCGCGGCCGCAGCGGTTGATTGCGCGCGAGCCGCAGCGATATCATTACGCCGGGCTAATCATCATATGCATATCAAACGACAAAACGCTGCGCAGCGCCAAGAATGCGAGCGCCGCAGCGATGGGACAAAAAGCGCCCGTTCGTTGATGTTTATTCAATAAAAACGCCTCGGCGACGAAATGCTCACACTGCCAGCGGCCCGGGAGCCGGCGCCCAAGTGGACGCTAATAGAAATGACGAACTGATCAGCTCTGAAGATGAGATTAAGATCGGTTGCGCTGACGATCGGCTCATCTCTCATGTCTCGCGTCTCGGATGTCTCGTCATGCCCAGTGTCCAGCGTCCAGAAGACCGGTAGTTTCATCAAGTCGCATAAATCATCCAGATTGACTTCGACTTGCTTGCGAGCAAAATAAAGCATGATACGCACACGAAAGAAATCGATTTTACTGCTGGGAGGATGACTCCAAGTCTCCAAGTGGAGTTCGGTGCTCGCTGCCGATCGTGTGAAATTGATACAAATTACAATGAATAGCACCCCACGGCTAGGCCAACCGAATCGAGCGCACTTTTTGGAGCACGGCAAGCAACATGTGTATTTATTAAGGACCGCATTCAGGAGCAACTCCACATGCAGCCAAGTTCACCTCACCTATTATAATAAAACAAATATGTGCTTAGCTGCTTCCTCTCTTTTCGCCTTTTTTTTGTTCTCTTCCCTGTGCCCTGCATGATTACAAACTGTACATGCCATTAGTTCAGGCCATCAAAAGGTATCTGTAAAATTGAAGGACACCTATTGTTTCCTGACTTTTGCATTGATTCATACCTCATGCCCGTACAATGTCTTTGCAGTTGCAGTGGCGTTTGTATTTGTATTATCGATATCTAAACTGGAAATTACATCTTGCGATAAAACGGCTGGCAGTAAGTAGGTACACACTCCGGGGAAGGCTTTGCCGCTCGAGAAATGCAGCATTGTTATCGCCGGAGCGCATCGACCTACTAAATAACGGCGAGCGCAAGAAGCGAGTGTCAATATTTGTCGACGTCGCCGGCGTCGCCGTCGACGTTGGAGTTGAACTCTCCTAACACATGCGACAAGTCCACCCAGACGCGCGAAATAAAAGCAAAACGCGTTTTTTTCATATCTCATATTTTCCTGCCCGGGGAAGATGAAGATTCCGCCAAAAGGTTCCCCAAGATCAGAGCAATCGCAAGCATTTCATCTTTCCATCAAATGCACATAGCAGTCCCGCAATCCGGATGGCAAAACGCAGGAAATTACTTGTTATTTTCCGAGCTTATGCTTGCGCGGATGCTGGATATAAATTCCCCTCCCAATGTGCCCCAAGGCAGGATGCATCGGGGAGAAATATCGCCAAACTTTGGAGCAAATTTGCCGTGCAAAGTTATGATCAATGCTTTTCGCCAAAGGCAGACAACAGAAAGTTGCAGTTTGCAGTTGCAGAAACAGCAACACAAAACGAAGTAAACTGTTAAGTCGATCCTAAGTAAAGTTTTTCAGGGGAGTTTAGTTAGCATTGTGCCGGAGTGCCGGAGTGCCAAGTGTGCCAAGTCTTTGGTGACGCTGGCGACGAAGAGGTGAGCTTCGGGAGGCAGAGGCCTGGTGGTCGTTGACTTCATCTTCGCCGGCAAGCGGCAAACAGTACAGCGGCGATTTTTCAGCAGTTACGGCGTACGCGGTGCCTGGACAATTGACCAGCCACACACATGGTCCATGTGCAAGGTTGGCACACATGGTACAACACATCGAACATACGTCGGAATGGCTCGCCCCAATGTTCCAATCGGCTTCTGAACAAAAACGCGAATCGGTGCGAGTCTATTAAGTCACTCCTTATACAGAAAATACTCTTCTTCAACTCTTCACTTTGCCCACTTTGAATTGCAATTTCTAACACCCTGATAGACGACGTTCTTTTCCATCCCAATTATTCTTTCCGCAACACGCACAGTGCACAATAATCAGTAAATACAAAACGCAAAACGTAATTACCAACTGCACATGCTTCGGCATCGCATTCACGCCAATAAATCTCAGTATCGAATATCGGGGCAGGTCGGGCTGCTTCTCGCGAAACCCAGTCGTGTGGAGACTGCGTGGACTGGTGGACTGGTTTAAAGGCGCACCAGAGTCCACCGGAATGCAAATTGCCACCCGTACCCATAGCACAATCGCAAATGGGACTTTCGATTAATTGAAACGTCGGCTACCTGTGTCCCATCTGTGTGCGCCGTGCCAAACGCCTTGTAAAGTGGTGGGCTGTACCTGTACTCAGTGTACTCTGTACAATTGCTATTTTATTGAGTTTACTTTATACACACTGTCCGAGCATCCATTGCCTTCAATCTGATGATCATTCCGAGCATTCCACTATCCCACAAGGAACCCGTTCAAAGCATCGAATAACATATCAAACCACAAATGAATGATTCGTAATGCACATAAGTACCACCGGTGATTAATGATTCCGTACGCAAAGTGGCATCTGTATTAAATTCCTTTATAATAAATGATAATACGCTGGACTCCAGCCAAGGGAACCAAGGAGCCAAGAAGCCAAGGAAAAGAAAGTTTTCTAATTCCACCTAGACCTAGGGACACAACGATTTGTTCTACCAATCTACACCGAATGCATTTCACAATAACATGTGTAAAGTTTATATTAAGCACAATATGTGATAAAAATTCTTTTGCGTTGTTTTGCCTTTTCAATGCCTTTACTATAAATAACTTGCAATATATGCGTTGCATTTCTAATCAGTATGTAGTATCGGTATCCGAGAATTGCAAAAATTCTTAGGTATTTCAATAATGCGCACCGGGAATTCATTCAGATCTCATTGTTCTCTGGCAAGTTTAAATATTTATCGCATACACGTCTTATGGTGTACAAAAATAATCATAGTTCAAGTGCGTCCTTTTGACGCACTCAAAATTTTAGAGTTCCTTGAAATATTCTCTCAATTAGATCAGTTCTATTGCCAATATTACAAAAGTTCTAAAAATGAAGACTTTTTGACGACTTATATGATGATTGCAACATTTTGATGATACATTCTGATGTAAGGCGTCATCACCATCGATCGACATTGATTTCGGCTGAGATTGCAGTGGAATGTGCATTCCAATATTGGAATTCGCACTATCGATACACTCGATTAAATCTGTCACCAAATTAGAGCAAATTCACCATAGCTACTGAATACCTTAAATATGCCTTATTAAATCGTACCAAAATCTCGCCAAGGATTTATAAAGAACGTAAACTAAACACTCGTAAGGATATTATAGTATTAATGTCTTAGTCCACCTTGCACCTTCATCCTTAAGTTACATCCGTTTATCATTTGAGTTTTTGAAAAATTCAAGATATTTATAACTGAAGTGTTTTTGATTGTAATTAATTTAGGTTGGCTTACTTGTTCGTTGTTCTAATTGACACGGATACAGTCACATGTCTGAATCGAATGAATTTCCTGAATTCGCGTCTTATCTGTGTAGTGAATCGAAGATGATCGATATTAATTTCGTTTTCGCAACACGTGTATTTTTCTCGTGTTCTCATGCTTGAGCCGACGGTAATTGTAAACAATGAAAGTTCAAGATCGCATGCATTCCTGGCATACTGACAACATCTGATAGGAACCACTAACCAATATGACATCAAATATCAAAGGCTTTGGGGCCGGGCATGACTGACTCCATTCACACATTCCTAAAACTGAAGTAAGCAATTACTTGCAGTTTTATGACGTTTATGATTTTATCGTGACTCCACACACACTCAGCTCCTCCTACAAATTTAATGAAACTGTTTCTACAGGGTGTTAATAAAAAGAACTGTACAGAGCTTGGTGAGGGTTCAATACTCAATGGTTCTCGAGATATACCTCTTTCAACATTTTTTTACAGCTTAAATTTTCTGCTCTGACAATGCATGTTGTTAAATTGAGAGGAATTGCCGAAGATACAATAACCGTTTGGGGACAAATTTCGAACAAATTAGAAATGGAACTGCATTCAACTGTGCATACAAGAGGATAGACGATAATTTGAAAACCTTGTTACTGCAATAATTGGTTAGTTACAGTAAAATAATATTATAATAGCCTTATCTTAGAAGGAGTAAATAAACATTTCAAAGGGGTATATCTCGAGAACCATAGAGTATTGGATCTTCGTGTATTAAACTTTTCTTCTTGTTTTGATGTCCCCTATCACCAACCAAGCTCTGTAAAGTTTGTTTATAGAATCGAAGAATCCCGCAGGCAGAATAGTAGTTTGTGCTTCGTCAGACACACTTCTTTTTCGCCGCTCATTACAAAGATTGTATTTATCTGTTATCTCAACAGAAATAAAGCAAGTATTTCCTTCATATTACATCTAAAAATGTCAATTTTTTCGTCAGTTTAAGCGCTACTGATTTGAAAACCCTCTTCTATCAAAATGCTGTTGAGTAACTACAGAAATTGCATCACTACATCACTAGCTGTGTATAGAGTAGGTACTTTCTGTGAAGTTTTTTGTGAAGTTGGGAGTTTCCTCGCCTTCTAAATTATTCCGAGCTTGCATCATGCCCGAAAAACATAAAGCTTCTTCTGGTAGATGGTGTAGAGATGCGGAGATGACCGTTGATGATGTTGATGAGGCTGTAAAATGTACGGTTGTGGCGGTTGCACAGAGGGGCGGTTGTGACTGAAGAGTTTCCTCATACGTTTTGCTAAAGTAACATATCGCTATCTCTCCAAAACTCTACCCTTCAATGACGTCAAGCTTGAATAACTAATAATCATTCTGCATTCTGCTTTGTCATTCAATAGAACTACCATTCAACGGTGGCAGCAATTAAAGAAATAAATGCGATAATTATTAAATACAAGAAATAGTTTTCAAACTATTTATTTCAAATATGTTTAACTGTATGGAGCGATGTGATAGAAACCATGCGCCAACATCTATCTATCTCTCGTCATTAGTGAAATATGCTCGGCGCGTTCGCCTACCTAATAGTTCGGATTTCGAGTAAAATCTAGAATGCAATTGTTTTTGTTATTCATAGCAATAACTATTTTCTAGGACGACCTCTAAAACTGGTCATTATGACATCGCATACAATGCGTAAAGTTCCAGTTTAATGATGGAGTATCTTAATGAATTCAATAAGCAACTAGTTTCGTAATGAAATTGCAGAATG
>JARJDQ010021891.1:0-16346 GCA_030264215.1 Geostiba sp. GC000077
GGTCATCAAAGTTACAATTTTTAGGTTACAAATATGCATAATAACAAAATTCTGTTTTGTTGCACAGCAGCTGTTGTAAAAATCGAACACTTCTGCAAGTCAGTTTTCTCTTAAATAGCATCTAACCAGAATTATTAATATTTTTGTAAACTGTGACTTAAATTAAACTAAGGTCAATATTTACTACTAAAGTCGTATTTGTGGAGGCGCCGGGAGTAGACTGAGTTTATCAATTTGACAATCCGTGCTAGATGAAATACACTTTGTTTCCTTAGATTTTTCTAGACTTTTAGTATGTCAAAAAGATACCATCAACAAACTAAAAAATGTACTCACCATATTTGTGGGAATTACTTATACCAATCTTTTGCTTATATCTTTTGTACGATACCTCTGTTTATATTTTATCAATTTTGTTTCAGGTGAGTGTAAATCAAAACTTTTTACAACCGAATATAATTCAAAGACTCAGTGTAAGTACCACTTTTTTGTTCTATGAGTAATATCATCATATTTTGAGCTCCATGTCAAAGTGTGAAAATATTCTATGCAAATGCTTTTGGTACTTGATGTTGTTCTATATTTTGTGATAAATATTTCACGCCACCGCCCGCCGCCGGAACGTCTACGAGTCTAGACTGTAGACATCAGACGCGTCCCAATTTCGCGCATTCGCGTGAAAACCTCCTGGCCTCCATTGCGCACACATTCATCACTCTTCCATTGCCGCTCCTTCCGAACGAATCGCGCCTCAACCGAACGAAGCAATTAGCTAAGCAATTAGCGACGATTTCGTATATTGCGCGCTTAACACATTTATGCTTCTCGCCATCTATCTTTTAAATTGATTGCAAAAGCAGGCCACGAAATATTATAACTTGTGACCTCAATTAAAATAAATATTAGATTACAGAATATTTTCTGGATTCGAGACAAATGTTTGAACTTTTTTGTCGTTGCTTTGGAGAAAAAGTTAATGAGACAGGCTATTTTTCTTTATATTTTTTCTAGAGCTGTTTATCGTTGTTTCTTGGCTCTTGACGTTTGCGTTTACTTTTTGGAAGCTCGTTTTTCTTCACCGCCAATGTCCTTGTAAGTCTTTGTCGCTGTGAGCGCGCTCCGCTTTGAGGCGGATAGTTGTTTCGACACGGAGGCGTTCGCCTTAATTAACGCTATTCGCCGCCATCTCGCTGGCGGGCAATTAAATTAAAGCGTATTTATCGTTAGTGCGCTGGCGCTTGCTTCGCCTTGTTTGCCGCCACTCAAGTCCTTCCTGTACGACATGCACTCGAAAAACTTACCAACGACAAAATGCATTTATTAAATAAAAAATGATTTGAGACGAAAATTATGCTAGCTAATATTTTATTTTAAACTTTCAACTGTGAAATGTGATCTCATTAAAAATTTGCACCCTTAGAAAGCTTTTGCACCCTTAGAGTTTGCAGTTATTCAACTTGGAAGCAGTAAATTAAACTGACGTGACACTAGTATATACCGCATAAACGTTGAACAAACGCCATGCGTATATTAACCACTTAAGTTATACGTTTTGCACACCAGCATCGCGTATTATCAACTTAACTCGCTATTGTTTTCATTATCTGCTTTTATTTCGCCGCTGCATGGCGGAGGCGCCAACCGAGTGAGAGTAAATCTTCACGTGGAGCTTTGTGTCTGGCGTCTTTACACTTTTATGCATTGTCCTGTCGACGTACTCGCATGCTACATTTGTTTCTTCCCTCAGCTCGCGTCACACTCACCCCCTCCACAATTCCAAAGAAATCTTGTTCAGTCGAGTTCAGAAGAGATTCGTACACGTAATAAGGAAGTCGTGAAATTGCGGCGCGCCTCGGTCTCCTTGGTGTGCGAAGAGTGCGAGGACGATAAGTCGGTTATAAAGCAGGATGTGTCTCACAATGCGATACAATGCTGGGATTTACAGTATAGTTACATTAGAAGTCGTGGATGCTTGGATTCTAAAACTCACTCTCGCATTCGGCAAAAATGGGAAGAATAAGAAAGGAAAAGCGTTTTAAAACTTTTACATCCCTTCAAATTACACTCGCTGTAGAATGACAATACGCGTTCGTTGAATTCAAGAAGGGCATTATTAGAAGTTGCAGAAATAAATTATCGGGAACATTTTTTCAAATTATTTGAATGCAAGCGCTGAGAGTAGTTTCTAGATTCCATTAGTTTGTGCCTTGGCTGACGCGGCCAGCGGCGTTGAACATGCTTTGTGTAGCCATGGCTGTAGCAACATGCCGGCGCGCAGTTTCGCGTAATTTATCTCCCAACCGCCGCGATACACGCGGGAGGCGGCGCGCGATGGCGGCGCGCGCGCATGGGCTTTATTTGGACGTATTTAGTGCGACGTTCTGCGCCGCGACGCCGGGGCGCGCGAAAAAATACCACACCGCGCCCGGGCGCCTCCACCATCGCTCCCAGCTACACGTGCGAAGCTTTTGTGCACGTAATAGCTTTCGTTTAATCTTTTTTATGGCATATATGGGAATTAAATGTACTTATTTGCGCCACTCGCTGGTGTGCGTACCGAGCACGTATCCACATGAAATATAAATCAACGTGAGATGAAATATTCGCATACAATTTTAATATTTTGCCACCGCCATCGCACAAAAATGTGCGTGTTCAATTCATGCCTGCTTTGGGATCAAGTGTGTCTTATGTGCGATATTAGTGTGTAAATTAAAGCGTTTTAAAGAGAGAGAGCCATTCCGATCGTCCATTACTTAGCAGATTGCCGGGGCTGCACTTTAACGTAATCCAATCAAAATGAATGTATGTGCGCCACGTTTATGCCGTCCGCGGATCTCTGCCCGGCGCCTCCGCCATCGGCTCTCCATAAAGCGTGCGGCCGATATAGCATCACCGACAGTAACGAACTGATGTAGCAAGTACCTTCCGAAATTGCAAAATTATACGATGACATAATCATTTCGTGTTGCTGCGCTCCACTTTTAACATCACTCGGGCATTATCTTGAGAGGCTATTTTTACAATGTTATCCTGCATTAGACATTGCACATTGCACTAAAATAAGAAAGTGCGCGTGTCTTGGATCACAATCACAATTTCCCTATGGAAGGATCATTGATTCAATGCCGTGATGAGACATATTTATTCAAATGATCTCATTCAAAGGGCGTAAAATAAATAAGGAAACTCATTAAGGCATCGTTAAGTTTTACTGGCGGATGCGTTGGCGTTTATTCATTATTACCCTTTTCGCTTTCCGTTTCAGTCCGACCGGGTTTCGCCTCTTGGAGATTAAGTCGTTTCCGCATTTATGCCCGCAGTCGTTAAGCCCGATCTTCATCGCTTGGACATTTATTTGTTTTTTAACCTCACCTGAGCTCCAAGTATGTTTCATTTCAACGTATTATTTAATATTAATATTACTGATAACAATATGACAAAATTTCATCATTTTCAAAATAATGACAGTACACCATTAGCTTAGCCTTAGCATATTTTGTATGCTTAAGAACCAAAGGACCAAAGGAGCAAAATTGTTTCCTCATTTTTTATGCCCCTTCCCCTGCACCCCCAATTTTCTTCGTCTTCATTTTTCATTTCCCGCCGAGCTAGTTACCTCCCCGTGGTGTCCTTGAATCCTTTTTACGCCGCTAACCGAATGTAACATTCATCTATTCCGCTGCAAAGCGGCGTTCAGCTCAGGGGCTCATTTTCTTTTTCTTCGTCCGTTTTTTTTTTCACCCCCTACCCGCTGCTCATCCTCCTCGGTGCGTACACTCTTCTGTATGCATAAACGCGCGACTTTAAGCATTCCCATCCTTAATATAAGTGGCCTCTTCATCGTTCAACGTCAACGTCGTGCTGGGACGATTTTTTATGTCGCCTAAGCCTACGGTCGCCCGGCGCCTCCACTCCTTCCCTCAGCCGCTTTTCTTTTTATATTTATTTCGCTTTCTTAAACATGTATCCGTATCTCTATCCAGCCCTTTTATGGAATCGCTCGCCGCTTCGTTGCCGTTTCCTTCTTTAATATGTCGGCTGCTTTAGCGGAACGACGTTGATGCGCCCCTTATTTCGTTTGTTTTTATATCGACTGCTGGGTGGTTTACGATGTGACAAAATAAGAGGTCGTGCAGCGACATGGCGACAATTATTTTATGATTTTTTAAATGATCATACAGTGCGTTCAAAAGTCAAAAATTCACAAAAAGAATGTGGCTTATAAAAATTTCGTAAACTGGTTGTTGTTCGAGTTGTTTTTTGTGAGTAGGAATTAACTTTTCCGGTCGCGCGTCGTCTGGACGGTAGCGCTCTGGGGAATTGCTGTTTCGTGTCCATTTCAATCGGGTACCACGACAAGTACAATTGGCAGGAAAATAAAACGAGAAACAACACATTCGATTCAAAATACAACACACACAATAAGTTCTCAGAAACTGCGATCGCTGTACAAGTAAAAACATTTCTTAATCTATTTACTTTACTTGAACTTCAGCAACATTTAAACTCCTTCTTGTTTAAGTTTATTACGACTAACTTAAATTGACTTTGTCCTTGCTCTTATCCTTTGTCTTTGCTGTCCATGTTGTGTAATGTAGTACAATTGTCAGCATGACTAGTTGAATTCAATTGTGCATATCATGCGTCAGTGCTCTCAATTAAAACACAGAATGCAGAGGGCACTTAAACAAAAGGGTGCTTTGGTTGTTCACTGTGCACTGTAATGACACCCACGCGGACTGACAACCTCGGACCCTCAAGAGAGTTGATTGCGTTTGACTTGGACAAGTACAAACCACAATTCGTAATCCACCCTCAAGATGAAATGGAGGAAAATCATGTTTTCGTATTGAAGCTGCTAGCAAAAAGAGAATCTAAGTATTTGTGTTTAATAACATCTTCCCGCAGGCGATTGTTTGGCTTAGCAGATGCAACCCTCATTGAATATATACCATGTATTCTATTATCATATATGATGAAGCACTAATGTCTGTTTAGGCATGATTTACGTTAGGCACTCTGCAACTCATAAATATTTTGCTTTAATTTACAACTAACATCAAAAGCATGTACAGCACTTTTCATGCGAGGCACATGATGATGATCTAAATTTTAAAAACGTTTTTCATGTCTCCTAACTTTCACTATTTGCAGGCTGTTGATATTTCGCGTGCGTAAGGTAAATTTCGACAATGTTGCGGCGTGGGTCTTTGGTTTTATTAAAAACACAAGCGTCGGCTAAAATTCGTCAAAAACTTGCGGTCGAGCGAAGTAAACAATGCGCCCGTATGCTGCTTAGAAGGTATGGGCCTGTTTAAAGGGGGGTAGTGTTTTGGTGCGGCTCGGAGCGTCGGTTTAAGTGGACGCATAAAAGCCACCACACATCGCGCTCGCCTTTTATGGCTTATAAATATTCAGAGCCAACCCTCGCCGCGCGCCGCTCGTAATCTCGTGTCTTTTAAGTGTTTAGTCCTCCAATCCTTTGTCTACGCCCAATCGCTGCTTAATTTTAAAGCAGCCGCACACAAGTGGCCAATGTGGCCGTGGCTTTATTATACACATGTGTAAACAATTTATTGCAAACTTCCTTCAGTCGATATTGATTTAAGTGCCACTTAAGATTCCCGGGAATCATGAAACTGTGATTTTTAAACAGTGATTTTGGACACTTTCGTGTTTATATTAAGCCTCAAAATATAGAGAGAACAGTAACGATTGAAATTTTTGGTTTGTTATTTTTATTAGCCCAATTTCTAGTAGTATATGAGATTTTAAGAATTTTATCATGCGTTGCAGAGTGTAACAACTGGAAACCGACCGCCCCCGCCACAATCATGCTGTTTCGATGTTGCGTCCAATTTGCATGCACAAATCCTCTTAACGTACTAACTTTCGAGCCGGCCTTCGCACGCTTCACTGCACACGGGCGGCGGCGGGACAGCCTTTAAGAGGCTTTTGGGGCGAAGGAAACCGCGCCGTTTTAATGCGCGTCCTAATATCTAAACATCTCACTATGTCCTGATTCAAATCAAACCCTAAGAAATTTTGCCGATCCCATTCTCGAAGCCATAATGCAATTATCCTTGCGCAGTACGCCCCACGTAATTCTGCAGTTTCCTTACACATATTAATGACCAAGTGATATTTGCACACATTTAAAGTTAACAAGAAAACGTAAAAGTTCAGAAATTTCCGCTTTCTCTTGGATGTGAAAGTTTTACTCCTGTGCGATCGCCAACACGTAAAACTCCTTCTTCTTTGGCAATGTGGTCGTTCCTTCATTTTGATATTCATCATAATGGCTGCCATCGTCGCGAAGACACGTAGCATCAGTTCGCCTGCTGATACGCCAACTTATGAAAGTTTTAATCCGTTATTTTTCGAATATATCCAAAGCGTATGATAATGCCCGGCGCCTCCACGCAGCTTTTTGCGGCTAGCGTGCAAGAAGTGCGCGCTTCGGTCGCATATAAATTTCGCACACGTACGTCAATAAATCTTTCATTATCGGCCCGAGCGAAAATATTTGACTTATGAGTCGAGACGCCTTTGGCTTAAAGATACGCGCGTGGTGCGCTTCAGATGGGGGATAAAATAAAATTCATCCATAAATGATTGGGGCGCTGAGGTTTGGCGTGCGCCCGAAATTTTTCAACTTTTAGTTTTCGCACTTGAAAGTTTTGCTTTAAATTTTTCCCATTTTACCACGCCATCTTTATTTTATGCTTAGCGAATTGTCCAAGGGCGTGATGACGTGCCGCTGGTGCTATTCATAGAATAGGTCTTTATATTCGCATAGCATAAGTCCATGAAAAACTTCGGAGGGGAAACGAAAGGGACGTGCTCCGCAAGCCTGCGTCCGCATTTTAATTAAGTTCTTAATGGTGCGCACCACTGCAGTGTAGCATCATGCGTACACTCTGCACTACCACGGCGAAAAAAAAAACCGCTGCACTCCTCTTGCGGCTGGCGAGATAAAAGCCACATTGCGCTGCATCTCTTCTCAATTTCCTCTCCTTCCGCTGCCTGCTTCTTGATTCTTCTACAATGCCCAGCGATATATTTAAATATATCTTAAAAGGCGCAAGGCCACTCGTGCGTCTCTCTTATTCTGCCCGACATTCAGCGCACGGTTTTGATTCGTTAAAATTTAATTAAACGTGCGCTGCATGCCCCATGGCGGAGGCGCCTGCAAATTATTATTTTATGCGCGCTATTTTCCGCCGGCGCGCATTTTTGACGAGAAATGAATATTTAATTCGCGTTTTGTGGTCTGTTAAAAACGCCAACAACATCTCGGCAGTTACTCCCCACTACACTTAGCGCATCAAGAGATGGAACTGGCAACAATGGGCCCACCATTCATGACTTATTAATGCTAATATTGAGCCAAACAACTACAACTGTTTACTCTCCGAATATACAGAACGATAAATACCATACTTTAATGCGCTGTGTCTCTTTGCGGCGTTCTCTTCGATGCGTTATGTTCTTTTTATGGTTGCAAACTACCCCTTTGACGTTTTTATTTCCTGCCGAGCAGAAAATAAAATAAATGTCGTTCAGGTGATTTGCATCGAACGCCAACAGCAAACAACACTAAACAAACGATTGCGATGCAAAAAGAAATGTGCAAAATCATTTCCTAATGTTTGCGCTTATAACGGCTGAGAAGGACAAGCAGTGGCGCAAACTTTTTTTGCGCGCGTGTGTCAATCACACTTGGGACTTGAACGTGAGTAATGATAACTACCGCAACCACTCCACGACCCGCCGCGCCGCCGACGGCAAAGTCCTTCAACGGGCTACGTCGGACGTAATAAAGTTTCATGCGCTCAAACGACTCCTCCGCACTCTTTACCACCCGAAAGTTTCCACTTACAAATTCTCTTTTATTTGCGCATAGGCACTCAGCGCAAGGATGAATCTCGGCACTTCAAATGTGGTACTCACAAAAATTACCCACAAGCAAACACATATCAAACCAAAAATAGAAAAAGACAATATTTAAATTCTGAGAGTTAAATGTACATAAAATTGATAGTTGATTGACAGTGTGCTGCCGTGTGTGCCAGTTTGGTTCGATTGACTTTAGAGGTGAGTTCAAGTATTCGGCAGTCATAATCTGCGTTGCGCCAGGGGTGGAGCAGTAGTGTTGACAGCGAAAAGGGATCGAATGCGAAGTTTCGACCGCTCTCGGCCGGCGGTCAACGATGCGAAGGACGTTCGGGGGGCGGGTTAACTTTGTTGGAGAGTGAACTAACTAGTAACTAACTAAAATCACCGACGTCGAATGTCCAATGCCTAAATGTGTGATCGGACTGACCACTGCCGAACCCAGTCCCACTACTAATTGAAAATTCCAAATTGCTAACGAGCATGGCACGAAAACAAAAAATTAATTTAAACCAATTATGTTAGCTGTAAATAATTCTATACCTATGTAGTTTTGAAATGTGCTGTTGATCACTGTGTTGTATACTTGTTTGATTAGACAATTTCGTTAGTGCAGTGAGTGCATGCCCGGCGCCTCCACCATGCGCATTACGCTGTCAGCGCGCATCATTACATTGGCGATGGCGGCGGGTTGGTCGGCAGCGTTTAGTGATTTCGGGAAGTTTGCACGTGCAACGGACGCAATGGTGCAACCTGCATCCGGCAATAACGTGGCAGATAGGTGCACGAAACTGCATTACTCGCCCTTTCCATGCGACTAGTGGTTTTTCATCGTGCGCATCAGTGTCGTTACCAGGCTAAACTGCTCATAGCGATCTTCCAGGCACATGAACATGAACCCCATATCGGAGTCCTTATTCTGCGCCACGTGATGATCGTTACATCCCTGCACCTTGTTTGCTTAAATCCCCAGCTGAAACACGGAAAATTGCAGTAGTTAATTAACCTTTTAGTATTCGAAGCAAATCAATGAAAAACCATAGTTATTACAAATTTCTAACTTTTATCATGGCATATGAAAGATGCTCTTTATGCGGGTTGATTTAAAACTTAGTTTTCTCTTTTCTGTAATTCCGTGAATATGTCACAGTGTGTCGGAAGTGGTGGAATTGCGTTCCGCCGAGAAGTCGGGCGCGTTGTGAAAACATGAAATACCCATTAGTATACTCGGAACTTGAATGGCTCACCTCTCGTATCAATGAGCCGCATAAACCTATAAACATGAGTGTTGGCAATATAACAGGAATGTATAGGTATTATGCTTATGTACTGCGCGTTTACTTCCAACATGATCGATGCCATTAGCAATTCGCTCACTTCCATCACCAACACTATCATATTCAATAAACTGAAGTTTATAGAAGTAACTAGCTTATATTTAGTTTACATTCAGTAGACTCCAAAGAGAAAATTCGTCATGTCAAACATTCACTCAGCTTAACTCTCAATATTTACAACATAAGCAAAAGTAACAAAATTGATGGAAAAAATCGGTAAAACCTGAAGGCGGGAAAATTCACGCGGAATAATTGATTGGGTCTTTTGTGAACGGACGCGGTTGCGACGGCAATTTAAACCTTCTCGTCACGTTGATTGATTGATAAAGGTGGTACAAATAAAGTAGCACTTTACATATGCGGCACTTGCAACCAACAAGCAATCTTAGAATATTAAAGGTTCCGCACAAATAAGTAAGATTATATGTTTAAGAGAGGCAAATATAATCTTGAAAACTTGAAATCATCAAAGAAATGCTGCATATTCTTTGATGCATATATTGACTAGGCTCAAACATAATATTCTCATAAGCAAAGGATATTCATGAAATAGTCCTTACTTCCTGCCTATAAATTTAAAACGACAGTTTCAATACTATTTGAAATGCTCTCTGACCAAGTCTATATTACTTCTTGATTTCGTTTCTCGTCATGCAAATCCATAGCTTTAACAACCTCTCGTTAAGTTTTCATCACTTTGTATTTTTCCAGCGTTGAAATAGGTCTTTAACGTTCGCTTTAAGACTTTAAAACACCTCAAAATGGGTTCCTCAGTGACTTCTCGCAATAAATCGTTCAACTCCTGTGGAGACGCATAAAATCCAAACATAAACCATTCACAATTGCTCATTTCATTTCATCTCACACGCATCAAGAAGATACTCCTCCTTAGGGAAGAGCAATTTGTCATAAAAAGTTTTTAATTAAATTAAGTAAAACCTTGCTGCCCCTTGCGTTTGCACTTCGACAACATAGGCTCGCACTCGCAGTCGGAGTCGGTTAAATAAGAAGGAATGAAGAAATGAAAAGAAATAAAAGAAACTCATGAGCAAGATTTATACGCGAAAGTATGAGTTATTATCTGCGGGCTGTTAGTGCCTGTTTCATATTATTCGCCAGGCTGGAGTGAAAAAGCGTTTCGATTTCGCTCCCATGCAGAAAAAAGCAACGACGATGTAAAAAATAAGAAATAAAGGCACACAGAAATATAGGAATAAAGGCATAAAGAAATAAAGGAATAAATTTCTTTGGTGGTGAAGATGAGTGTTCCGAAAAAGCATAATCCTCGCCTGAGTTGATTCATGAAACATGCTTTTCAACGTTTTGCTGGTCATCACTTTGTATTAGGTATCATTTTACATGTTTATGTGTGTTTTAGAGCGGTGAATTATACTGAAATATAAGCGGTATTAATAAATCTTCAAAATATGACCCACGAACGATTCATTTCACTTCCGTTTACATTTGTTCGTTCATCTCAAAATCCACTTTCATTAATTATTATTTCCATAAAGCACCCTTAATACAAAATCAGATAGTAAGTACCTACATGACATCCTAAAAGTTTTTTCTTTGTTTCGATGTTTCTGACTTTGACTTGGTTCCGACAGAGGAAGGGGAATTATTAGGATTTGGCAATGGAAATTTATGCAAATAGATTTCGTAAAATCCTACTTAGAATAACACAGACTTAGGGTTTGTCTTTGTGCCGTAGTGTTTTTGCTGTCGCCGCTTTTGGTGTGGGGTGGTGCCAAGCGTCAAGACGTCATCGGGGTGTAATGAAAATTGAGAGGTTTAAAGTTCGCGGGATGGCGACATTCGCACGTGCTGGAGTGCCCTTCCTCATTGAAGTCTGGAAGTCTTCAGCGTCTCGTAAAATCATCATCGGCGGCAAGTTGCGAAATTCATCGCCGCGGCGCCAACTTAAACTCTTTGCTCAAACAGCAATTATAAATGTAAATGTAAATGCTGCGTTCGGTCGATGCGTTACCCAACTTTCTTCCAGCTATGGCATCATACAGTCTGTCCCAAATATTAACTCGCAACCACCATAAAGTTACATTTAAAGAAAAACGTCGGATGCTTCGACAACATCAAAAGTTTCCTACCTTTTTTTGTTTCTCCTGTTTGAAATGCTGCCATATATTTTTCAGACCAGAGACCAGAGTTGAAATTTCACTCTGTTGATAGTTGGTAGTTTACTTTCAGGACGAGTTGCTGGTATTTCCTGCGCGTGTCGAACGAGTTTGACGTTTGCGTTAACAATTTTGGGGACGCTGCCAACGGCGCAGCGCGCTTTCGGAAACGAGGAAATTAAACGCAACGAGCAGGCCTATTGACAGAAGCTGTCTGCCAGCTCGATGAGAGAAGCTAATGGATGGGTTAAGAGCGAGCGTCGACATTCTTCTCAAACATATCAAATTAACCTACAGCGTCACAAAATTCATCACTAGAATAAAAACGTTGAATAATTATTCCAATACTAATAATCCTGAATTAAAAGATTGTGCAATGTAAGGTATTCGGGTTGCCGACATAAAAAAATAAATTCTTGCAATTCCAATTTTATTTGCTAGGTTGCTCTTCCGTGTGTTCGAGGGATATCCTTTGATATGCACAGCCAGCTCAATATTGCGATATTGGCGAAGTTTTCTATCGTGCTAGTTGAACTTTCGCGCATTTGTTCATTTATGTATTTGGTGCGCGCGCGGGGGGCCGCGGGCGGAGGAAACTTTTCTCTTCCGTGCGCCCGAACAGTTTCAGATTACAAACGAACTGATCAAGATCACCAAACGGCGCACCGCCGCTGAATGCTACAGATGTTTAACAATTCGACCTCGTCGGTGGGCGGCGCGCATACTTTGGGATTACTTTTTCTTGCGCGACAACGACGCTCTCGAGATAACGCCCCGGCGCCTCCACATCCTGCGATGCTTTGATGATATTGATAAAAACCTAAAACGCCGGAAGCCGGTAGCCAGCAGTCTCTTTAATGTGCACCCACTTTACCGGTATTACACTCCGTATTATACTATGAAAGAGGTCTTAATCGTGATGTTTTTAAATTTAAATTCCCTTTGTACCTTAAACTTCCCAAAATTGTCGGAAGTAAATATTAACGAAATTGTATGATGCACGCAAAACAAGCCCAAACTACTAAAACCATCTGCTTTAATTTTCCTCCCTAATTATGTCTTTTGGTCTCTGTTCCGTGTCTCCACAGTCCTTCTACTATTTCATTAATACAATTTCAATGGAATAAAAACTTTACCAAGGAACTTTTTAACAATGTTACTTCTTCTTCTGAAGTCTTCTATCTGGTAACGAGGCACAGCAGCCATAGACGACTAAGAAGGGAAGGTAGAAAGAAACATAAACGAAGAGACAAACTTTTCTTCAGCGACGAAGCTAACGAAATATAAGAAATTATGTCGAAAACAATCAGGGCTTTGATAACTAACTTTTTGCCTAGCAAAAGAATACAGAAGAAATACAACTAAAGTGCCTTAAGGAAAAATATAACATAAATTGTTCTATTTAATAAACACTTGAAAATGTTTTAAAAGTTAAACTAGAGCTGAATATGCTGAATTCTGTTATGCATAGTTTTCTTTGGCTTCTTGATGAAACGTTCAGGGCTATTTATTTAGTACTTTAAATGCACGCTTGACTCGGTTCCAGTCTGTGTATTAAATATTTACATCCGCAGGTTCGAAGAATGAGACAGAATTAAAATTTGTTTTAAAAACTGTAATGGCGTATGCCATTGAAAATTAGATCACTCTCTGCAAACAGGCAAATACGCAAACTTTGTGAAACTAACTCTCCTGCTGGTGGCGGTTGGCTCCCACTGAGCGTTCATGTTGATGAAACTTGTAATTAGTTAACGTACGTTTGCCAAATTGCGTTGAGAAATTTTAATCATTTAATTACAGACGTAATTTAATGAAAACATTGAAACCGTCAAACATATCTTTTACGATATTTGTACGAATGATGAATCTATGAATTTATCGGATAAATCTGTTCGGTAAAATAAGGGATCAAGACAACAAGTTTATAATTAGATAGTTAGCTTTAAGTGTTAGTCGTAATTTCTTCCAATCGTGGAAGTCGCGGAGGGGGGCGAAATTTGCCGAGTGCTCAAGGGCTTAAGCGCAAAGCACGATGCCTTGGCATAATCAAAACTTTCAACTCCACTAGGAGCACGAGTTCAAAATTCAAGCATTCAAACATTGATCGTCTAATTACCGAAAGTAAAACCAGAAACAACATTTGCAATATTTTTAAACATGCAAAACCTGTATGCTCTGAATATTTAGCGCTTAGTTGTGTTTGTTCCGAAGACGAAATTTAATAATGACTTAATGCACTTGCGGTTTCCTAGTCGGGGCGGGAAGCAAACCGCTGCTGGTACAGGCCAAGGGATGAATTAACGTCCGGAGGTCCTGGCTGCGGGACCAAACCGCTCGGACCTAAATAGTTCGAGCAAACAGTTTAATCTATCTATAATTGTTGTAGAACGGAAGGCTGGATGTGTCGAGCACGGTACCAGCAGACTCCAAGGGTTGGAGGGTTCAGCCCTGGCAGTCCTGCGAAAAGGTTGCTCTAATGTATCGAATCAGTGCGTCCTGGGCATCCTTTGATTTCCACCAGTCTAACAATTTCAAATAACGATGCTTAAATATTGCAGTTAATTTACACAACTATACAATACATTCAATTAATTGCTGTTAAATTTGGACTAATAAACAAACAGGCAAGTAAACATGAACATTAACATTGAACACCAAACAAACACAAACAAATGTTGAACAAACACGATTGGTTAGTTAGAATTGTGTGTATTTTCCAAATATTCTTTGTATGTATATTTAAATAAGCTTTTGGAACATTTGAATTTATTATGATGTGGAGGCGCCGGGTTGAAGTGTTCAGTTTATGGACATTAACCCTGTTTATTTAGCTCTATCCTGAGCTTTAGGCTTAACTTACCCGGCTCGTTAAATTTAATGTCGAATCAGATAGTGTCGCATAAGTTGGCAGTTGTAGTAACGGGTGTCCGTTTCCTCCCTTTCTTGACGACTTGTATCTTCCCGTCCGTAACCTTCCATCGAAGAAAGAAAAATGCTTTGTATGATAATACAGTCCCCGAAAAGAGTGTCAGATCGTAATGTCATCTATACAATCTACATTAATGTCGAAAACAGGTCAAGGACGATAGGACAACGTTGTAAATACAAAAAAAGAAGAAATTTAGTTGAAATTATGTGCGTTTGAATGTAATTTGGAGTCTAGTGTGTGTAATAGTGTCAACTCCGGAGGGTAAAAATGAGCCAGCGAGGATGCCCGGATAACAAGGATAACAGGGACGATTGCGTAAAGCGTGCACGTAGCAGCAGCACGTATCCACCGCATAGATGTAACTCGAGCGTTGGCGGAGGCGCCGAGCAATACATCATGGTGGTGAAATACATCCTGTCACTTTATGCCGCCGAGCGTTTGTGGAGTTCATAAATTAATCAACATTTGCTGAGCAGACCATTTCAGCGCAGCATCTTCAAATAATCCGAGCACTTTTATGTGAAAAGCGTGTGGCCAAATTATAAAAATGTCCCCATTCGCTGAAAGTCGTGAACTGAGTTTTTGCACGCAAGAAAAGCAACTATAAAAAGCAACATTGTGAAAGCCTTTGACGGAGTGTCGCACCAGCAGGAAAGTTGACAACTAATCAAAGTTTTTACTTTCCTCACTTTTCTGCGTGTTTGTCGCACGTTTCCTTCAAACTCTACCACGAACTTCATGCATTTCGACAAAAAAGTCTCCACAATTCAATTCTGTGCCACTTCTGAATTTAATCCACTAGAATTAACATCGCACACTGCAAGAAAATAAATGTCAATATTGTCCTTGTTTCTGCGTGATTTTTTTGCTATTTTGCGCTTTATATCGTCATTATTTGCCAAAGCCTTACAAGTATAATTGTGGATTGTGCGTTTGTTGTTTGTCCTCGGCGTCGTCGCCAAAGGCTTTTGCGTCAATGCGTTAATTAGATTTTGGCGTCGCGTCTTGCGTCATTCATCGCATTATTAAATGCGGCTTTCTCGCTTCGCGATTTCTCGCACTGTCGCCGCCGCCGCCGTCGCCGCCGCCGTCGCCGCCGCCGAGGCGCGTACCTTTTATATTGATAATCCTCCGGCTTATAATTGGATTATTCTTCGGGCTGTGTGGTCGCGCGCATTATCTAGGACTCTTCGGGCACGAACAATCGCAACGCATTTCGTTTCGTTTCCCTTCTCAAACACTTCGAATGTTGTATTCTTCAGATGGCTCATTGCCTTCCGATATAGCTGGGAAAACTTTTCGACTTATCCTTCTATTCCGCACTTTAATCTCTGCCTATGCTCTCAAGCATGCTATAATATCTAGCGAAAAGTTCCTCAAAAAGCTTATAAATCTTGTCTGACATTTGATACTTTCGTAATTCCAACGCTTAAATTTTAATTGCGAACAACCTGACTAAATCCTATAAAAGTGCTGTAACAAAACGAAATAAAAAATAATTCACCTTCAGATTGAAGCTTGTTGCACTCTAAAAACCAGCTTTCGCGCAAAGTCATTAATTTCATTAACAGCAACCTTGCAATCAGTCTAAAATTAATTAGTTTCAATCAATACTCGTTCCTTTTTTCGGCCCTACGTGCAGTTGACTTAGCGCTGGGTTCGAGATTCCACGCGCCAATTGGAAAATCGACCCCTTCTCGTCGCTGCACTGCGTTCGAATAGGAGTCGATACAAAATTCCGCTTAGATTGAATCTTCCAAGAACATACTGTCAATTATTATTGCAGAGTTCGTTTGGCCTCAAAAATTCCACGCTATATTTGGAAAACTCACCTCTTGTGGGGAAGTTTTTCGGAGAATCTCAGTGAAAGTTAAAGTCACCGCCGCGCAATGTCGAGGGTCTTCACTAATTGAATGAAACACTTTGCAGGAAGTTGAGCGGCGCGGCAAAACTCCGATGGCGCGGGGAAAGTCTGTTGGGAATGCGCAAGGGGGGCACTGGAATGCGAAAAAAGAGCAGGAAGTTAACCTGCAAAGCAATAAACCT
>JARJDQ010021895.1:0-24179 GCA_030264215.1 Geostiba sp. GC000077
CGTATTCAGTCCGTATTCAGTCCGTATTCAGTTCGTAACTGTCTCGCAAAGTGGCGAGACCAACATAAGCTCGGTGTGGTGGTTGGGTGGTTCAAAAGTAGTTTAGCTTCTAACAAATTTAAGTGGGGGAACTCACAGTATTATGATTTTCTATTTAGAGTTAATCAATGAATCTCTTCATGAGTAGATTATCCGCCAATTAAAGGCAGTTAAAGGCTTAAAACTGCGTTTAAAACCCCAAAAGATGTGCACTTTTAAGCCTTTGACCTGGTATAGTGGAGGCTGCGAATGCAAGTGCTTCTTTCTGACTTTGATGAAATGATGGTCATTTATGTTATGTATTTACCGAATTACCAACTTCAAGCGCTGCTGGTTGCCTTAACAAGTTTCATTTTCGGACAATGCAACACACCACTTAACATTTCGAGCTTGAACACTCCATTCACGCAATACTTATCTAATAGGAATGAATCCAATTCGATGATGCAATTTTCGATGATTTGACAATTTCGACAATTATTTCTGTACAAATCAATTGTTTCATTTGATGAATTGTAGGATGACCAAGATTTTGTAATTATGAAATAAACTGACTGCTACCAGTTTAAAATGCGGATGCAGACGCCTTGAATTACGTTTTATGAAAATTACCTTTTACTACAACACTCAAATATATAACTAGTGATTGGAAGGCTTGCGCGCTCGCGCTACACGCATTAATTCCTAACTTTCTATGAGCTACGAACAGCTAGTTGGATTTAATTAAATCATGTTCCTAATGAATATGGACAACGCATCCCAGGAACAGCACAAACAAGACAAACATTACTCCGTATTCCGTATGAATAGATTTAATCATATTCTATTATATGTCTATCTTTTAAATTTAATTTGAGAAAAGCCTCGACACCTCAAAATATATGATGCATTGTTTTTGAGCATTATGCCATGGAAACGCAGAAAAGCCGCAAAAAGAGAAACTTACAGCAATATTTTAAGTGTTGCAATTGCATGGAATAGATTTGTAGAACTATGAAGTTGAAATATTGCTGAATAATTTTATAAATTGTGCTAATTGGTACAGGAAAAGTGGTGCAATTTAGAGCAGAGCACATTTGCAAATTGTGGACATAATCCATTTCCTCATGTTGTGTTGATTTTGCATTTTGCATTCGAAACGAAAATGTCTCTTTATTTGGCTTTGCCTGCGTTGCACGTTGAACAGGAACAAACACTATTATGGCGAGACAATTGTATTTATTCTAGGTATGTAAAATACAATGAAACGTTTTAATATGTTGTTGCTATATGGATTATATGGTGTAGACGACATCAGACTCAATAAAATAAATAATTTAAACTGTAAACATGTTTTAATTATGCAATAAAATGTGTTTAATTTGACGGATGCAGTTTATCACTTTGTGACATGAATATTTGCAACTTCGTTTCTGCCCTGTTAATAATCGTACAATAGTATAACGAAATCGGAGTCGCGAAACGAATGCCCGAATCGTACGACATGTCTATACCTAATATAACAAACGCCAAAGCGTGAACAATCGAAAGTGAAGTGAACTGCTTAAGTTTAGCGTGACCGTCGTATATAATCTAATGCGAATCCAAAACGCTTTCGGCATTATTCGACAAGTATAAAACCTAACAATGTGTGACTTTAAATTTAAACAAATAAATATGTACTTACTTGAAATTCTAACATTTATACAACTACATAGAGGAATTAACACCTATAACTCAATTGATCCGAGTGTGTTTGACTTTTAAGTTAAAGAACATTCTTGCGCAATGAATGCACAAACACAAATCGATTTGATTTACGTATTGAACGTCACACAACTTTCAATTCGAACACCATGCCGACAATTTGTAACAGTCTCAACTGTCCACGCCATTAATTATATCTTTGAAATCGTAGCAAATTTCCTTTGGGTTTGCCCGAACTCCAAAGCAAGCGTTTCCTTTTCTGCAACCCGTCGATATGCGGAAATGCGTGGCATGCGTTTCTAGCAATTATCCAAAACACCCCACTTGAATAAAACTTGGATAACAATAAATTATGTTCAAATTATCATACCGCAGATCATTAAGCAGTATTAATATTGTTCATTGTGTGAATAATGAAAAAAGCAAACGTGCGTGCGATGTAAAAATGTAATACACTAATAATGAACACTTTATGAAATGGAATGTGAGTTGGAATAAATAAAATAAAAATACACGAAAGTGACTTTTAATAACGTTTTAAACGTAGAGAAATTCAGTGCTATTATCGTACACCGTTTTTAAATGATCAGCAGACGAACCATGTTTATGTATCTTCTCCTTTTTCGTCTGTTCAATGATTGTGTGTGACTTTAAACAATAAACGTACTTGGAGGTACATTAAGTGAAAGATGATTGACATATTATCTTATGTAACTTTTTCATTGACGCATAAAATTGCTTTTGAAATATTCGCAAGGTACTTTTAATAATAATTTAGTTTAGTTACTTAATACTGACTTAAATAACTTCCAAGATTGCTCAATACACTTACAGTTATATGGCTTTATTGATATTGAAATGACAATGCCGGATTTTGATTGAAAATGGTTGCAAGGTCAAATATATGCACAAAAAAAACTTAAACGCTTGATGGTTTGTTTCTAAGGCGATCTAGTTTTTGTTTGTTCTTGAATTGGCGTCGTTCAATGCTTCGCCCAAAATCCAGTTGTTAAATGTCAACTACTAAATTACTCATATTTTTGTTCTTTCTGTTTTCAAGAATGTCGATGAGGTTCAGCCAGACACGCCTGCGAGCCAGCGCGGCCGCGGAAGGGCGCGCTTCGTGAAAACACCCGAATTCGAGAAGGTGAGCTCCGATTATGCGGCGGCTGCCAGAAACACCGGCTCTGAGGGGCGATCGGAAGGTAAATCCCGTACACTTGGGCCTGACGGTAATAGGCGCAATAGCATTAGCACATCTAGCACTAGTCCTAGTCCTAGTCCTAGCAGTACGAGACGTCACTATGAGGTACAGGAAATTGTCGATGACATTCCAGATAGATCTGCACCCTATCACCGGCCGAGGGTGATTACCGAGAACAAGTTCGAAGTGCCGAACGCGCCCAGATCGAAGTTTTTCGAAACGGAGCTGCCGCTTAGTCCAGCAGACCGTCAAGAGTTGGCTGCGTTGCCTATTCCTGTTGATGAATTAATTAGAAATTTTGGTTCATTGCGGAGTGATGAACCGACCAAATTGGAATTACCCCAGATTCTGCCGTTGGAGCGTGAGTCAGAGACGAGTGTTTCTTCCAGTACAGAATTAGAAGGTAGTTCAAGCACGACTGAGAGGGAGATGGAAAGGGAGCTCCTCAAGAAGGATCAAAGTACTAAGCGACCATCAGAAGGCTCCACTGCTGAAGTTACAAGCACAACTCTTGGTACTACACAAGGAGGTGTCAGAAGAACTATCGTACGAACAAGGACTGTAGCACCAAAGCAATTAGAGTCTTCCTCAGCTCCGACTTCCCCACAGCGATCGAGAAGTAGGAGTGCAACGAGCAGAAAAGTAGAGACTGTAGAACCTGTCTCCAGGCGCCCAACCCAAACAGAGGAAAATCTAGAAATCACCACAGCATCGCGTGGAAGTTTCCGTGTAGGACGTAGAAGGCCAACCCCTACCTTAAAAGACCGTGGGCCTTCTGTAGTCGAAGAAGACTCGCAGTCCCCGAAAACTCGAACCGGGCGAGATTCTAATATCAGTTCCTATCCGTCTGTTCGAAGAGGTTCGGTGCGAAATGCAACACCTAGGAGCACTACTGATGCTGCAGTAGTTGAGATTACAACTCGAAATAGAGCTGACATCAGGAGATCAAGGGGAAGAAAGTTAGACACCCCACAAGGAGAAGTAGTGGCACCCATCAGTGCCGTTGCTAACAAACCTACGGATTTTGCAAGTCGCAGGAGCAGAACCCGTACGCCACCTGCCGATCCTCTTCCACGTGCATCCGCTAGAAGTGACACCACAGCTTCGGGAAGAAGTTTCCAAGAACCTATCAGACCAAGAACACAACCTGCCGAAATTCCTAGTATTCAAACAGCTCCATCGGCAATTGGAAGAGATTCCAAAAGCAGGACACGGTCAAGATTCCAAATAGGTGACTTGGAGAATGCCAAATTGGAGCCACAACAGAGTGTAGAGCACAGCACTAGGGCTCTTCCCAGGAGGACAGGACGCACTAGACCCCCGATTGTACAAGCTGAGGAACTCATTGCCTCATCCACGGTGGAGAATCCCATCAGAGTCACTCTACCACCAACCTCGACGGTTCGCAGTGTAAACGCCATTCCAACGAGAATTAAGGAAAGCGTCCATAGCGAAGTCAGCGAAGTCGTTAGCAGCCGTAAAGTAAGCCGCAGAAAAAAGCCCAATGCGAATGCGAAGGTGACGAGCAAAAAGAGCAAAGAAAGTGAAGAGGACCTTGACGAACTAAACTATCCACCACAATTCAAAGCCATTATTCTCGCTAATAAATCAAAGGAAGACAAGAAGGTAGGTTCTGATGCTTTATGCTTCTCGCTATTCATTTTATCAGTTGCACCGAATGTCATATCAATCATTTCGTTAGCCGGATTCACTTTCGGAACTCGTGGCTGATAGTAGTAGTACGATTGCCTTGACGCCTCCAACTGGTGCTACCACTACTACCACCAGTACGCCATTGTCATCTTCGGTGGGATCGCTAACCACATCAACATTAATTCCTCCTACGCATGTATGTACATAACATCAACAAATCACCACATGAAACAACGACTGACCAGGCACATGGACTAGTACTAAATTTGTCCTAACTCTGTCAATAATAGGTCGAAGATGTTGATAACGATCTGGCACCAACACCACGTCCGACGCGCCGCCGTTTTTCGGTCAGCACCCGCAAATCTAATATCGGCACCACCAGCACACGCAAGCCGAAAACACTACCAACGCGCAAAATCGTTGCCAATCCAGATTCCGACAAACTTGCCAAATTCCACGCCCGTTTTAACAATCAATTTAATCTGCGCAACAATCACACGCGCAGTGATAATGCATCGGTAGCAACGACTACCAAGCTCACAACTAAACCACCCAGCAAAATATCGTACACTCGCAAACCAGACAAACTAATCGAAAGGAAGTTCAATCAGGTAAACAGTAACAACTTCACCTTTTATTGTTCGCATGTTCTGAAACTTTAAGAAGCTTTGTTTTTTCTCCTGAATTATGTTCCTTAGCCACCAACGAAATCCAACCGTTACAGTTCGAGATATCGCAGCGAGTCGAGATCTTCGACACCAACGCGGGCGGCAACCACATCGCCGGTGTACGTGCCGACGGTGCCCACCGTCACGCCACCAGGGACGGGTCCAGTATACTCATCGCCCAGCCACCAGGTGAGTGGAAATTTGCTCACTTGGTTTAACCACTTCCTGACGTGTTTCACAAATCGGTGTAACTTCATTTAAAACGTATTTAGACTGCGTTCAAATTGCGAAACAATATAGTACACCTTATTTTTGTATCAAGATATCACGATAACTGATAAGCGGATTATTAACCTAAAACTACACCGTACACACCTATACACGCATCATCAACATCGTGAACATAATGTTTGGAATTCTAATTGTGTGTTTCTCCCCCCTGAAGGACGGTATATGGTCTGAGACGGAACCGTGGTTCATGTCAGTCATCACTCAGTAGAGTAAACCACACACATTCATTCACGTCTGCTAGGAATCTTCCACTGTTCCACATTACTTCTTCTTCTCTCTTCATCTCTAAACGATGCTAGATTAGTGAAGTACAGTGAAGTACCATCAATATTTGTTTTTAATATACCTATACAATATAATGTACCTGTATTACATGATTTGTTTGTTCGCACAGAGAAGTTAAGTTTGCACTCGATATATTATTTTCATACTTTGATTTTCAAAATATACTTACATGTTGTTAGCATATAGTTTGTAAGAGCGCATCGCATTTTGCCGAGGGAATAATACTAGCGTTTAAGACAAGGTGTACTATATGACGTTTCTAACCATACTTTGTGTTATCCATTATTTTTTGCACATTTTTACTCAATAAAAATGTATCTCCAAATCATTTGTGTTCTCATACCATATTTGCCAGACTGCTTTTGCTGTGTGTGTGTGTGTGTGTTTTAATTCAACTAACTTTGTGCTCACCTTAACTGCGAAGATCTTCATCACCTTCGTGTCATCCACATGCAATACAAATACAATCACATTTCAAACCAAACCAGTTATATCATGTCATCTTCATTTCATAATAAGGCGCAATTTTTTTGACATTTTGTTTCTTTTCCCTGTTGAATTCTAGGCCCCCCAAACAAATGACGTGCACGACGAGATTGACGATATCAAAATCATATCAATCGCCCAACCAAATGCGAATTCCCTGTATTCCGATAATTTGGTCACTGAAAATCTCACTACGGTAATGAATGATTACTGCCTAGATAGCAAAGAGTAATTAGCTTGTAGCCAATAACATCCAATTCTATTATCGACTTCTTTTACCACAAGGTTACCTCCAGTGACACCCCACCGACAGGGTCTATACTCGAACGAATAATTAGCTCGATTTCGTCCATTTCGACCACCACCACCACCACCACCAGCAAACCCTCGGCGAACGAAGCACCTGGCGAATCGGCGATATTAAAAATCCCTTCGGTACCCAAGAGGAATGTTGAAGACACGTTGCGGGTGCAAAAAAGTGTCACCACCGAGAAACCGACGACTATCATTGAGCGCATTTTGAACAGTCTGTCGGCAATACAAGCGAGTGATAGCAATGTAGGTAACAACGCGATTACGGCTGAAAAGGCAATCAACGAACTTGATTCGATTCTGGACGTACCCGCTTTGCAACACGTGCCGAATCTGGTAACGGGCACATCTTCTACCACACCCCCAACAACTACCTCTATTTCAATCACTTCTGCCACCGCAAGCACTGTGAAGGTTGCACCAGCACCAACAAACGTACCCTTTCAAAGCACTGTGGCTATCTCTCTGGCTGACTACTTAGCTTCCCTGGGTGTTGCTAGAACACAGGGAACACAAGGCATCACTACCTCACAGGCTTCGAACAGTGTTGTGGACGAGAATAAGAACACCATTGATTACTTAGAAGGTACCACTACTACACCATCTATAACTGTGGAAGCGACGACTTTAGGAAGCACCGCAACACCTACAACAACAACAAACATCCCAACAACTCAGACTCTAATGACAACTACGAGTATTCCTCTTACGACCACAGTCAATTGGTTGGCAAACATTTTGGGATTAGATGAGACTACCACATTTAAAGTTGATATCACAACGATGAGTACGGAGAGAACAACCTATGCTACCATGCCAACAACAGATCTAGTGATGGATAGCACTACAGTAACTCCCACAACCATGCCGACTGCAAATGTAAGTCCACATTCATTGAGCGATGTGAATTCGACTAACTCCGATAATCGCACTGGCAAGCTCCTCCAACGGCTCGTCGAAGAGATCAATAACGAAATAACATCATCCAAGCAAAATAACAACGCAACTAATGCCACCAAGAGTACGACGATGTCACCCGAAGACTATTTCATTTTTGCCGTCTTGCCCAACAATACGATCGTTCGCAAGCGCCCGCGCAAAATCAGTGCACCCTATTTTATCTACGGCGTGTATCCGAACAATACAATCATCCGCAAATACCCCAACGGTACGCTAGTACCGGATGATCCAGTCGTGCAAGTAAGTGGTTTCGATACCCGCGACCCCCTGCCCCCCAGCCCCCAGATAACCGGTAATCGAGTTAATGAGACCGCAGGAACGGATGACGCGAGGGTATTTTTTACACTTGTTATTAACTATTTACTAGAATATATGTTTACACCTGGTGCATGGGGCCATTCACGTCACGCTTTTGGGATTACTTAGTTATACCTATACACTAGGACTAGTCACTATAGTCACAGACTTATCATACATCAAACACAAGCAACATGATTTGCATTCATGTGCATGGAGGCATGGAGTATCGTCACAAGATGATGGAGGAACACATGCGTTGATTAAGCACGTGGCATTATTTTTGTAGGAATTATCGGAGGTTAATCAACTGTCTATTGACTTAAGTAATAAGACTGTTACTTTAACCGAGAAAACACTCCAAGAATACACTAGTTTACTCAATCAGACAATTACAACTGCACCAAGTACAACTACTACTGATTCTGCTGCTATTTCCACCACTCCGGCTTCGATAACCGAAGATGCTGATAGTGATATCATTTCCACCGAAATGAGCATTGACCTTACGACACTAAACATCCCAATGGCAATCGAACTCGGGCCGACGACAGAAAACGAGTTGGTTGAACTATTCACAACTGATTCTGCTAATGTACGCGAATCTGAAAACTTTGTAAGCACTACTACCACTACCTCGGCCAATTTGGTCGAGATTGAAAGTAAAAGTAGTTTTGAAAGCGAGCCGACCGACCAGGAACTCGAAACTACTACACTACCGATGCCGGACACTAGTACGATTGTAATGCAAAGTACAAATCTCCTCGTTGATACTGATACTACAATCATCCCGGACGGTAGCTCGAATACGCCGATTAGTACTGATTGGACTATAAATCCAACATCGGTAAGATACAACTATCTAAACGTGTGCGATCTCCCGCCAAACACCAACAGACAAGTAGACGGAGATCTCTTTCGCTACTAACACCTAGCAAATGCAGTTGCCGCAATTGACATTGGCAATCCACATCAGCTACCCAAAACCAAACCGGTCGAATACCGTTTTTTATTTGTGTTTTATTTCTTTGTTTCTATGTGGTATGTGTGGTATGATAGAACAGACGCTTTAGATTGCGACTGATTAGGCGGCGGCGGCCTGAAAGAAGGGAATTCTTGGAGATCGTAAGTTGTCACATGCCCTGAACGCCCACCGCCCACCCAAGACATTATGAATAATCAGTGACCACTCCAATTGATACATACTCTTCAACATATTTTAATATACTGACTGGGTCGCTTGAATAACTCATCCTGCTGTTTGTTCCGTTGTGTCGTAGAGTACAGCTTCTTCCAGCTATATGCCCACAACTTTGTACCAAACTTTGCTGTGTTGGTATTTCTGTAATATTTCCCCATTACAGATACGGACCACTGCATTACCAGCAAGTGACGAATTTGACAATGAAATTAGAAGTACATCGAGAGTAGTCGAAATTTCTACGACAGGTGTGCCTATGACAACGAGTACCACAACCAGTAGAACCACGACAATTAGGGAACCACCTACCACTGCTTATGTTCCTATCACTAAACCCACTACTAGGAGGACAACAACAACAACTACTCTTCCCTCAACTACTAGGACAACTACTACGCGTGCAACCACCACCACCACATCAAGACCTACAACAACTTATGTGCCTTCAACATCAACCTTTTATAGCACCACTACCGATCTCACAACATTTATAGCAAATGTTTTAAGCACACTGAGGCCTGTGTATACACCCACGACAACACCAACAGTTCCCACCACGACAGAAACCACCACAGCTCCGACTGTGACTATTACAGCCCGCAGGAGGACCACAACCACCACCGAACCAACGACCACATTCCGAGCGAGTACGATTCGACGTCGTACTCAAACAACAACCACCACCGAATCTGAACCCACTATTATTACTCAACGTCCATTCAGGGAGGTTATTGCTACCACCGTTCCAACCACTACATTTAGATTTGATACGACCACACCGCTGGACCCTAGCAAAATGGACATTGATGAAATAGTGAGGAACTCCAAGAAGAAGCTGACCCCGCAGCAACTGGAGGAAATTGAACAATTAAAGGCTTTGGAAAGAGAACAGGCTAATTTATTACAACAGTTATCTTTGTTAACGAACTTGGTATTAATATTAAACCCAGCTAGTTTAGAAGCTTCCTTGTTAATTATTTCTTATTTTTAGAATCTCAATGAGCAACCACAGAAGAATAGTGGAGGTGGGAGGTTGGCAAATAGGGTATGTCGCTTATATGATATTGTAGTAATGTACTTGTGATAATATTTTCTTGAATATTGTAGATTGTTCAGTTCGCCAAGAACCGTGATGAGACCACAACGGAATCACTGCTGTTCACAGAATCTCCCACCACTCGTATTCCGAAAAAGTTACCTGCCTTGGATTCAAAGGGCACTACAGTTGAGGACATAATCAGAGAACTTAATGCCGTACAAAATTCGATTGGAGATGGCGATGGAACAGGAACAGCGAGTAGAAGTCAGGAGGCGATAATTGCTGAGATTTTGAAACAGCGTGGGATTGAACCCAGCACTCCAAAGTCTTTGAGTGATGCTTTCAGACCAGTAAGAGTTCATATATGGTTATGATCTATGCTAACACTGATATGTCGTATTTTAGACCACGACCAGAAGACCCAGAACCACAACCACCCAAAGACCAGGTCGCATAATGCAGGGTCTCAATTGGTTGCTTACCCAATTCACTGGACCTCAAATTGCAGCACCAGCACCAGCACCACCACGTCCCAGGCCCACAACACGCCGCACGACTACCTCCCGACCCGATGAGGAAGAACTCTTCTTTCAATCTACTGAACTAAACAATGTCATACACAACACTCCTACAAACACATTCAAGCGACCTGTGAATTCCCTCAGCGATGAAGAGCTTAGCAGATTGATCAATCAATTGGAAGCGATTCAACGCGATCCCAAGCAGGCGCAGAACCTAGACATAACACCTTTCAGAAACCTACAGGCACAATCTACCACGTTAAATAATCAAAACGTAGAAATCTTTACGACTGGCGGCGGTGCCAATCAAGTTACCAGAAAGCCAAAGGCTTCTGAGAGTAGCAGGTAAGTGGTTGGCACAAGAAACAGATAACTAGTAACATTCGATTGTAGTAGAGTTAGAACTGTCAAGTCAACGACTTCCAACTCCCTCGAAGACTTCGACGAAGACAACGAGGTTACAACCGCACGTGCCAGACTACCACCAACACGGGCACGTGCGACGCTACCACCCGTTGAACTAAACCACGTGCCTGGTATTGAAGATGCGGGGCAGGGGCCGCAAATCGGTGGCAACTTTTTGAATGCCGCTGTGAATGTAACGCGCGCAATTTCAACGTTCCTCGGGGCTGCCATTCAGGTAAATGATGATGAATACTTTGATTTGATCACACAGAATTATAGTGTCCCCTTCAAAAACAATTGACATGTTAGTCTGCTATAAGCTATATAATTTTTTATACCATAGATTTCTATCTGTTATTGTGCAAAGTGGCTAAAGTTAAGGGTTGAATTTGCCAGGTTGCTGCCAGACAGGTGGCGTCGATGGTAGCGAATGGCTCTCGCAGCCTTGCCGCCTCATCTCCGACAGACTGAGCAACGTAACACACACACACACACAAACTGATTGCAATAACCTTATCAAAAGTGAAAGAAAACATAAAAACCGTTTGATACGGTGGACGTAAGGAGAATTACTTCTAAGTAGTAGTGAACGTACTATAACCTAGAATCGTACATTACCTATTACGTCAAGTTAACATATCGTGGTCGTCTCATATTAGACTTTTATCATGGCAATTCTTCTCTGCATTTTATACACGAAACCCAATACGTTACTGATCTAGTCGTATAATTTGCAATCTTACTTATCTTGCATAATCAAACATATCTTATCATTTGTAGAATGTCTTAACAGTTCTTACATATTATTTGCTTGCACATTTGTTTCAAAATCGAACTTCACTTCAATTAACTACACACATACACGTGCATTTGTTTTGGGGGCTAATTACTAATATTTCCATGTAGGGAGCAGCTCGATCCTTTCAGTCCGCGTTCAGCTCGGGTTCCAGTCCTGCCAGCGGCTTGTTCCGAGCGTCAGGATAAGTTACTAAACGCAGCAGATTAGACTTTCCCAAATCAAATTCTATGCGGAAAAGTGTTTTCTGGATAGAATTTACGGAAACTTTGATTTGTTGCAGCCAAGTGAAACGCTACACCTACAAAACTCTCTCGAAATTTTAATTATTTATTCCAATATACTATAGTTTACTTTATTCTTTTAGACAATCTAAATACGTATGGGTTGATTTGGAAATGAAAGAACCAAATTTTTGGAGCGACATATTACTTAGTTGGTGATACAGTATTTGTCTATGTAGCATACTGCTTGTAGGAGTAGACGGATATAGTTAAAGTCAAATGGTGTTATATTGATTAAGTCAAGGTACCATGTAATGTGTAATGTATGGTAGGTAACATCAGATAGTTCGAGATCCATGTTTTTATAAAATCTGAATGCGGCATGTACCACTGAGCATGCACGTATCATGTAAATATGTCTTTTGTATATAAATGTGTGTGAATTTCTAAATATATTCCAAGAAGTTTAAAATGAGTCTTTTAATATAAGCTGTAAGTTCTAATAAGAAGTACGTACATGCACAAAATGCAAAATACCAAAACTCAGTCAAAACTGTGCAAGTAGTAGGAACTGTTGTAATTTACTTGAATTAAAACTTTGCGTCGTCAAATACAGATGGATCCACGTACACCATTTCTGATAGGAATTTAAATCTAATAACATTATCTTTCTTATTATTGCTGCATTATTATTGGAGCACTTGCTGCACAGTCATTGTTCTTGTTTTGTCGTTTTGAGTAACAGTTTTTTCGCATGTTTCATTAAATTTTCTCCTCTTTTTCTTTTCGAGTGTTAGATGTGTTGCATATAGTTAAGCAAGAGCTCCGACAAGAGATCGAGAGAGGAGTGTAATCACCACAATCAGCTGAGCGTGTATTTCAGTATGTGGACTATAGTACTTAAGGACCATTAAGGACGATCTCTCTCTCTTTCCATATGAACCTATATGGTACTTTGGCGATCGGCGGAAACATAAAGCGAAGGAAACTCAGTTTACTGTCGCTCCACCAATCTTACTTTAATACTGAATTATTTCTAATGTTTAATGTTGAAACGTTGAAAATGTAATTGTGTAACAGGGAGCAAATAGACAAATAGCACGTTCCAAAAAAAATGTATATAAAGTAATGATTTGAAAACTGAAACAATAAGTTTCATAATAATCTAATAATATATGTACATCAGCAGTCGTACTACATGCCAGCTACTGCAAGAACATAGTGTATGTTCATTTTGTTTATGCGTCCTGCTCGGTACATACTACATACCATGGAGGCATTACCCAGAAGCGAAGAAATGCGGCTACCATTGACGTCAATCGAAATGCCTCACGAACTTCAACACAGGCCTCACAGCTTATAAACGTGCGCCAAGCCCAGAGTAATGTATTCTTTGCGTATATTTATATTCTGGCAGCGGCAGCCGAGAGAAGAAAAAAATGAAAGTGAAAGGAATAACAAACCGACTGCAACGACGGCGCCATCGCCTGAAGTTGATATTATATTAGTGCCCAACTTAATTAATAAAATGATATTTAACTTATTAGTGCGAAAGGATATTAGTCATTCAAATTTCTGCAGAGACTCAGAGAGATTTAAAGATAACATTGAAATCGATGTTTGTACTCATAAACTAATAAATATTTATATTGTAGAGACGTCGAGGTGTTGCTCTTGCTATGATTCTATTTTTAGCTTCATTACAAATCAATTGCAACGTTACCAAGTTGTGCATCACTGGAATGTTGCTACTTTAAACAATCGATATGTATTTTTCTATTTTAAACATTTTCTTGTGTTATATTTTCATCTAGATATCTAGAATGTGTACGCATCATCATATGGGCCCATGGGGTGGTTGAAGAAACATGTTGTATTAAAAGTGTTTTAAACACAAGCATGTTAAAAGAAAAACGTAAAGAATGTCGGCCGTCGGCGTCGTCCGCAGTGCGCATGCGATGTGCACTTATGTTTAAACTTCATGCGAGGCAGCGAGGCCAGGCTGGCAGCACACGCTGGTAGTATACCCATCAAACAACTATCTCTTTGCTGCGGTCTCGCGCGTCGACGAATGCGAGAGCCTCCACCAAGTCCACCATCGGCGAAACGCGCGTTTCGCAGCTCCCAGCTCCTCGCCAAAGTAGGTCTCCTGTGCGAGAGAAGGAGGCATTGCAAGTCAGTCAATCGTCGTGAAACTGTGTGTCCGAGCTAAACGTGTCCGTTGATTGTACCTATAATTCGCGAACGACCAGATATGTGCTAATAATCATTAGAAAATTCATTTACTTCAAAACGAGTGCACCCACAACTGTTCACACGAATACAGTTTTTTTCATTTTGAGTCAATTGCGAATTCCTTACCATTGTTTAAGATGGTTTTGCTGAACAGATGCGCGGATAAGGATGAGTCGGTAAGTTGATTCTTGCTATTTGCTAATTAAACTTAGACTTAAGTGCAAACAACAAACAAGTTTCTTGCATTTGCGGTCACCTCAAAACTCAATACAAGAAATCCAAACTGTCTTCAACTGTATTGCTAGGCAGGCTGCTTAGAAACTGCTTAGAAAAAATATAAAATAAAAATTTAGTGAAAGCGTTTGATGTATTTTTTTTTTTTTAAATTTTGCTTAAAATGGTGCAACATTTCTGAGTCATTGGTTCTTAGTTCTACGGTTCCACGTTACGAAAACTCTAAGGGTGAATCAATTTTTGGAAAACGTAACTGTATTTTGTATTTCAGGCAGCGTCCAGAGCATTAATTTCTAAAGTAAAACTATCACCACTTAAACTTTCTCTCATTGCCAAAACCACATCCGAACAAGTCGCATTGCCAATATATATTGCAATAATGCGCAGTTGATTCTTATATAATCACAATGATAACAGCATAACGCTTTTAAAACAAATTTAGAATACGCTAATGCGCAATTTGCACTCAATGCCCAAACACCTTGTATGTATGTGCTGGGTTACAAAATCTTTGTAATCGAATTCCATCTCTTGGGTGTTCAAGGTGACGCGAATAAGTCAGGTGCTGTCGTTTCTGGTTTTTCCAAATCTCATGCCTCAGCAGGCTCACCTCCTCACGACTTGTGCAGAGTTGGTGTGAGTTGGTGGTTAGCTCGTACTTACCTACAGCATATTTTTCATCAAATATTTCAAAATCAACTAGATATATAAATATCACATCGGCACAGCATACTGAACATGTCGCCATGTGTTTTTTTAAATTTAAATTTTAAGTGCCACAATTAAATTCGTACCGTAATCCTATTCTGGTACAGGTACAGCTATTTTTTGTATTTGCTGGTGAAGTATGCGGAATTGATTTCGGCAACATGAACTTTCAAGGTAAACCGAATAAGACACAAGAGAACAGTCCAAATACGAGTGAGCGAGTGAGGGAACAATATGAGATGTTAACGGTTGTCAAACGAAGAGCAGAGTTTTTATAAAATCAGTTCGAAGAGAACATTTAGTTCGTTAGCATCGTACAAGTACAACATTTATTGCGCTTCTGTGCGACGGGCCGACGGTAAACATGTTTCAAAGGTAATGGAAAAGCTTATTCTGAATGTTATAACGTATTCAAAATGCTTCTGTAGCTTATCAGTTAGGCAACGATCATGAGTTCACAACATGATTCCATACAACACAAAGTCATCAAGTCAAAGGGCACTACGCAGATAAACTTAACAATTTAGCTTCATACATTTTTTTTTTAATATGATCGATCGCGAGATGAGTGTACGTTTTAATGAAGATTCGATCAAGTGCGGTACTGGTGATGACATAATCCAATTGAGACTTCTTTGCAGATGTCGCAAATAGTCCCCTCAGCGGGCTTCACACCCCCATGCGACTACAGCAACTTCGCCGATACATTTGATCTCTCCCTGCTACCACCCCTATCGCCGAACTTTTACCAAACGCTAGCGCCGCCGGTGCCAAAAATCTTCAGCTCCTTCTATCCGGACTCACCGCAGCAACTGCAGCAAGAGGCCGAAATTGAAACGCCCGATTTTCAGAAGTTGCTTGATAAAAGCTCACAGTCACAGGCGGAGCTCTCGAACCTCTATCTGGAAGTGCCGTCCAGTAAGAATTATCATCCGAGCAGTCCGGTGGGCGCGATCTACTCACCGCAATTGCTCTCGCCCAACAGCGGCGCTTACTCACCCGAAATCTCCTTATACGCGCAAGACTATTACCGCACACCGATTAAACAGGAGGCTTACTTTGCGCACACAAAAGACGCTGATGATAATGTCCTGGAGCTGCTGGGCAGCACCCTGTTGGAGAAGCCATGCATAAAGGAAGAGAAGGACAACGCTGACATCTACAACGCCTACAGCTTGATGCACATTGATCAATGCGACGCCGACGCCGAGAAAAAGGATCATCAACTATTGCGAGAGGTGCTGCGTGACACCAGCTTCCAGCGCAAGCACAACATCAAGCCGTTGGACTTTCCCAACATTGGGTTGGACATCAAAATGGAGGCGAAGACCGAAGATGATTACGTTGATCTCGCGCGGGAAAATATCGAACCCGTGCTAAATATGGCCATCGAGCAAATGCGCAAGGACGTGAGCAAAACCTGCACGGCTCTGTCTATTTCACCAGGTAATTCATTTCTATTTATTGTGTGCAACAAACAACCGCCATTTTGTATTTCATGTATTTGTTATTGGCTCGAGTTGGCATTTTAATGCCATTTTGATCTAATCTCCTGATCTGTTTTGCGCTTGCACGATAGGATCGGATAACCTTGATCCTAACTGCTCACTCGCTCACTGCTTAACTGGTGTAACATTCTTGCAGATCCATCCCAATGGAGTCTGAGCAACGTGCTGAGCTGGCTACAATTCACATCGCGCGAATTTAATATTCCGCAGCCAGCGCCAGAACAGTGGGATATCAACGGTGCGAGTTTGGTGTGTCTCGGCGAGGAGGAATTCGTGAAGCGATCGCCGCAGGTAAAAAAAACACGCCATATTTAATGCTGCTCCATGTGGCGGCGTTTGAAAGTTTCAATTATCATTCGCGTGTAAATTAGCGTTGGGTTTTTGTTTTGTCTAAGTTGAGTATTTATTCGATTAAAATTCGTTGACTCATTCCTCCACTCGTTGTGAGGGTCTGGGGGTCAAAGCAGCATTTTTATCTTGACTGATGGATAATTTTGTTGCTACAGCAGCATGGCAGAACCGTTGCAATAATACTATAATGCGTTGACTCGTTGACTTTGTTGGATAATACGGCACTGTAGACGGCAGGCTCAAGTCAAGTAGGTCGCACCGCAGCGAAAGACTTTCTCCTTAGCAATTTGGTGCATTGTTTTGTACAGCCGCACACTTTGCATGCATATATGCCGTTGCAACGCTTCTTCGAGCAGCGTAAATGGAATGTGATAGCGCGCGAGGACGTTCGATGACATTGCCGCTGGCACCGCTGGCGAAATCACAAATTTCATTTCGTTTGCGCTCTTCTCTTTTGCAGGGAGGTGCGATTCTCCATGCACAATTGGAGATATGGAAAGCCGCCTATCTGGAAGATGACATGGGCATGCAATGGTTTCCAGAGAGCAGCGTTTCCAGCGGCGGCGGCGGTGACGTCAGCGAAGGTAAATTTTACATTTTCATTCCACCGCTGAATTGTTTGCTTTTCATATTGCTATTGCTAAGGCAACTTTATGATGACAAGCGTTGTGGAGCTTATAAAAGTAACCGGGCGTCCTTCGCTCCTTCGTGTGCTGGCTGTGTTATGTTGGGATTAATGTGTTGTTATATTATTATTGGGCGCGCGCTCTGCGAACGGAGAATGGCATTTCTTTAATAAACTAACGCATACTGAGGCAGAGTGAGGCTGCGATTGTAGGCGTGGCCTTAATGCTGTTAAATCATGATACACAAAACCAGAAATTGGGTATTTCCTAGGAATTTTATTTTGCTTTAGAAAAAGTTAACCACAAATAGGATTTGAATGAAACAAACTTCTTTCTTTCTCTCTCACACACCGACTGTCAGTTGCATTTGTTTCAGTTTGTTTGTGTTTCTAACCTCCAGTGTTGCCAACACGATGAATTTTTCACTAGTTCTAGTAACTTTTTAGTGAATTTCATCTTTTCCAAAGTACACTAGCATTAGTAACCTACATGCAATCGTTAGAAGCTTAGGAGTGTAAAAAGTAATAGAAATTCAATTTCCAGATGAAGATGAAGAAATGCCTGCCACAGCTTCGATCGACACAAAGTCGAATGGCACCGCCACATCAACATCCACCTCACCACGTCCCACCGGCGGCGGCGGGTCGCACATCCATCTCTGGCAATTCCTGAAGGAACTGCTCGCGTCCCCGCAGATGCACGGCTCGTGCATTCGCTGGCTGGATCGCAGCAAAGGCGTCTTCAAAATCGAGGACTCTGTGAAAGTCGCACGCCTCTGGGGCAAGCGCAAAAACCGCCCGGCGATGAACTACGACAAGCTAAGTCGCTCGATAAGGCAGTACTACAAGAAGGGCATCATGAAGAAGACCGAGCGTTCGCAACGCCTCGTCTATCAGTTTTGCCATCCGTATTGCTTGTAAAAATTGTCGTCGCGCAATTTTCCACATAGCTCTTATGTTTATGGTGTCGGGTAGGTAGTTGAAGACTTGTCGAAGTTATCGAAGGTCTTCGCAGTAAAACAAACATTAGTCGTTAGGAAGTGCCACACGACCAGTTAGGTCAGCGACGGAAGGTAATTTCCGTCGGCATAATTAATATTTATCGCAATTAAATTTCGAAAATGAGTTTTGCTATTGTGTCGACACATTGAAGCTGGTTGGTGCTCGGATTCGCTTTCGGCGTGAATCTTTGAGCTCAACGGCGCTTGTGTTGACATTTTGGTGGATTTTGGTCCCATATATCTATGATATATCAAAGTATGTAGGTTCTATGAACATGATAAACGAAACGTAGGTTTAAGTTTGGAATTGTTGCATTAGCAGGCAGTGTTTTATTTAAACATTCGTATATTGGGTTGAATTGATTTTTGTGCGGGGAAATTGTGCAAATTTTGAATACAAAAACGAATCTAATGCAATTCTTCTGAACACTTTCAACACTGGGCAGTTAGCTCAGATGTTATCTATATTAAATAAATATAATATAAGAAGAAGTAGGTTCTAATACAAAAATAACTTTTATTTAAGATTTTAAGAAGAGGATATTTAATAGTATGTGCAATATGCTATAATTAGTTGTTATTTATTGAAGCGGTGTTGTATCTTGTTTAAAATAAAATATCAAATATAAAGTGTTATTTCGTTTTAAAACAAAAGTTGAGATTGTTGTGACTGACGGTGTTGTTGCGCGATGTAGCAACGCGCAGCAAATCAATATCACCCCTCAGTCACCTGTACGAGCACAACGCGTGAATATTGTGTCAGCCAGTTTCCAGTAACATACAAAAATGAGCGTGGCCAAGTCTCCAAGAAGCCTCAAGAAGAAGAAAGATGAGCATAAGGCGGATATGGTTGCTGTGCATCGCGCTTCCAAACGCGAAATATCCTCCGATCGCGAGACATTTCGCACAGAGGCATCGGAGGAAAGCTCCGGCTCCAATAGGACCTACATCAAGGAGGACAACAATCGCAATGAAAACTACAGCCACCACAACACCCCAAGCCGGGATGTTAGCGTCGATGGTGAATCACAGATTAACTCGAAAATCATCAGTCTCATCGAGTCCGAGATCAAACGGGAAACGAAACACACAACGTTTAGTGACTCACGACCGCAGAGTTTGAGTTTCTACGAGGAGGAAAAAATGCCCGAGGAGCTATCCGGTAACCAGCATTATCTAATAGACTTGTTCAGTCACCTCTTAAAATCGAATAAATTTCTTATATATTCAACCTAATAATGATGTTACAAAAGTACATAATATTTAAACTATTCAATTTTCAATTTTGTCACTAGATGTTGTAGTATGACGTCACACTTCTATATTTACGGTAGGCAACCACACATACATATTATGTCCGATGGTTCTCTCAAGTTCATCTAGTGCGCGATGTGTTGCTTTAATTTCTGTTTTGCGGCTACAAATATTTAACGATAACGATAACGAGGAAAGCATCGAAATATCATCAGTGCAGTATGTTTTTGGTGAAAACTAAACTCCCCTAACTTTATAGGAGGCTATAAAAAATCTTGGAAAAGGAACAACATATATTTTTGGGAATTCCACTGAACAAGCATATTGTTTACTTTTACCTTTACGTGTTACAACAAAGTGATTTAATAGGAAATTTGGAATTGCTAAGTCCGGAGGAACGACGCCATTACAAAAGCCGCAAACATTATTCGCACATGGACACTGACGAACGCAATATGTACAATAGCATTCAGGATATTTACAATCGCGATAACGATGATATGTTGTCATCCTCATTGAAAAAGTCCAAATCCAGGAAAAAGAAACATGGCGGCGATGCAGAACTGGGTAAACTAAAACTAAAACAGCGCGGTGTTTCCATATCTAACTTTATTTGCGTATAGGCATGGGTGGCAGTCGTGAAATGATGATCCCGAAGGAAAAGCGCAAGAGCAAGAAGAAGAAGCATGACTCCCCGATGTCAGGCAAGCGAAAGCATCGCAAGCGTGAGGACGAATACGATATGAGGAATAACGAAATCACCTTGGCGTTAGAAGATTTGCAAGACGACGTGTTCGAAAACAACGTGGACGATGGCCGCCAGGAGAAGCCCAAGCGCAGCCCGAGGAAAAGCGACAAAGTCTACGTGCAAAGAAAGAATAAATTCGAGCTCACTACGCGCGATACCAACTTGGCAAGTTTAGAAAGTCATCCAATTCGACAACAGTACGTATACGTTTTAAGAACTTACCAAGTAATCAAGAGGAATTGTTTCAGATTTAAAGCTAGTGTTTCTCCACTAAGTTCCGCACTAAATGCTCAAAAGTACTGGCGAAAATTCACCAATTTTTGCCACGGACTGCTCGGAGGGCTGGGATTCGCTCATATGGTTTACATAAGCGCGAATCAGTTTACAACCGATGCGACATCATTGAGGAATTACGCACTGTACAGCGATATCTACGTGACAATGTTTTATATTCTCTGTGTGCTTTGTTTAGTATCCGTGTTTGATAAGTATGACATTGCGAACATAAGCGTGGAGAACTTTAAAGACTTTTTTAAGAATCGCAAGAGTTCATTTGTTATTATTCTTTATGTTATTACGCTTATACTTCACCTGGCTACGGCTCCCAATGATGACCAAATTGCTCTAATTGCACATAATTTTAATAACAGTAATAATGTAAGTTTATTGCTTGTTGAAACTTGAACGCAAAATGTACTAATTTGTACGCTTTTTTTAGGTTAGCTCATCAGACATGAGCACTTGGACTTCAATGTCGTTTAGTAGGGGATTTTTTGCATTCATTGCTTGGTTCTTCGTTTCCTTGACATCTCCCGAAGATTTTCTCTACACACATTTGAAGACAATGGACACAATCGTTGTGCCTGTTGGTTAGCTACACAAGCTTGGAACAGATTTAGAGCGGAAATTTATAAATATTATATCTACATATTACATATACGTATATGCATAATATACAGTAAAAAGTGTTAACTGTTTAAAAATATATGTGTACTTTAAGAGAATAACGCTTGCGTTTCCTTTGGCTTTCGTTGCGGACTGGTGATCTCAAAAACGCGGCGCAGTTTACAATAGAGGATGAACGCGTAAACTACGCCAAATATTTGTAGAACACATATTCCGAGCCCGACAGCGCATAGAATATACAAATGAGAGTTCATGTGCGCTTCCATCGACTCCAAGCAGCCCTGCAACACAATGTTTGTTTAAACACCATTAAAGTCTGTTTCAACACAGAGCCACAGCCACTTACATCATAGTAAATATTCGATGGATGCGTTCGTCGGCCACAATCGGTCATTACTGAGATGCAACATGAATCAGGGACTAGATTTGCATTTGTAAGACCGTCTTGTCGCCAAGAACTCGTTTCCCAATCTTCAAATCGCTGAATTCCGCAACAGTGGAACTAAAAACATTTGATTTATTACACTTTGTGAAGCCTTTTTTATTTTATTTTATTGTTATACCTGTTCCTGTAAACTATCCACAGCTTCGGTAATAGGATCATGGATACCATAGAACTTTTTAAAGTTATCATTCAGATTCATTTCCAAAATGTCGTGCACTTGTTCCCGGTAAATGTAGGAGAGTATGCCAACGGTTGCTTCGGTCACAAAGATTAATATTAAGAAGATGATGTACTGCAAATACGCAAATAGTGCAGGTGCAGCAAACGAAAATAAACATTTCATTCAATGCAAAGTATTTAAACGATTAGCACACTTACTATGATTAGACCTATGCGATTCTCTTTGGCAGCGGCATACAAGCCCAGTACACTAACTAAAATTAGTAATATTCCAGCGCCTAATAATAAACAAACGATCATCGGATACGTTATCGACGATAGGAGCGCAACATATTGCTGTCGGTCCATTAATGTCCATACTGATACAGCAACGACTAAACATCCTGTAATCTACAACAACAACAGATTGAAATGTAAGTCTTATTGAATATTTAATAATATGTATTAGATACTACTTACGAATAAAATTATTGTGTAGATGATTAAAAACCACTTGATGAATGTTACACTGCAACAGCCGAGGTCCTTACGTTTGATTTTAGGCATGATTAAATCAGTGCGGTATTCCGGGCGCCGAAAAGCATCTAAAAGAAACAAAGTCGAAATTAATGCAATACTACGTCGCAAAATAAGCAAAATTAATATCATGTGCAAGTGTAGCGCTATTACTTTTTATGGAAACATATACACGCGCGAGTCGCCGGTACTGTTAAAGCGGTAACAGGTAACGAGGTAACAACACACGTACGCAACTTGCACCTATCTACCTGGCCGGCAACGCGGCAACGAGCGTACTGCAAAGCATGAAAGCATCGCGTCTATAATAGTAAAGTTAAAATGGGTCACACGCCGTGTGCCCCGTGCATGCCGCGCGCTTATAAACAAACTGTACAGCGCTCGCTCCGAAAATGCGTTGGATGTTGGAAGAGGCGGCAGAGAAAATTTGCGTGGGCGCTGCCACTGCGCGATGCACTCGAAATATAGATAACTCCGGTTGACGTCGTTGCCGCATCATGAAATTGACTCATTAAGTGAGCATCTGGCAGCAACCAGCAACAAATGAATTAGGTAAATAAAGACTGAATGTGAATGGTGCGCAACCCACCATGGTGTGACGGTGACTTCCGATTGGACGGTGAATGCATCAGGAGTCAGCAGAAGTGCTCGACAGGATTCCAGTTTCACAGCGGATGTGATACTAGGATACTACGTGGTACGCGCAATCTTTACTGTGGCGTGTTGGGCATCTTTATAAATACATGATAACGCGATCGTACGTTATCAATTGGCTTACAACTTTACAGGATGTTAATAAACATGCCTAATGGATTTCAAACTCAAGTTGCAAGATCAGATGCTAATTTTAGAAAATAGCAATTTTAATATTTTTATACTTCTACACAAAATTCTACTTTGCTTTGGAAAATCCAAATTGAATGTAAATCAAATGGGGCTCCGTTTATTCACGCGTGAAAATTAAGACTTGCATTGAATCTTCAAGCACTGCTTAAAAATGAAACAATTCACGAACGATTGTTCGTGCGCAATTGCTCTCTTTTAATTGCATTAGTAGAAAACAATTGTGTTTGATGCAAGGCTGTGCTTTTATTTTTTTCTCGCTAATGCTAACACACTCCGTCGTGTGTTAAACCGCTCGAAAAGAAAATCATCATCACACCCTTGCTTCAAAAATAACTACTATATTCAATTTGTAACTATATTAATTTCGAAATATTTTAGACTTTAATGGAACTGTGGGGACTTTCGCAGCCCCTCTTCTTCGTAGAATTTTTGTGTTTTTGTTACTTTCCTATTGCCCTCTATTACTACCCCGTAATATTCATAATCCTCATTTTTATTACAATTCCCAAATTCCCAAATGACCTTCTTCGGCGAAGCGGCCATAACGACTGC